>CAVNYN010285154.1:0-20641 GCA_963692815.1 Nyctanthes arbor-tristis | reverse complement strand
TCTTGACTCGAGAATGGAACCAAAATTTGGCTGAGATTGTGTGTGTGCAATGCCTATCGTAGAGGGGCGTTTATAGGTTTTGAGTTACAACTTCCTAGTTCGACCGGGAATTTGGAGTTTAAGTGCCTACGAACTTTCACGTGTACTGGTAATCAAAGTTGAAGGAGTTTCAACACAATCACAACGCCTAAGACAAGTCGAGCTAGGATACAAAGATTTCAATAAAACTCATTTGCTATAGAATGTTTGGAGCTTTTAGAAAATAAATTATTTACTATAAAAATTTAATTCAGTCTCCGAATATTTGACAAGACGAGTGTGCTCTTCCGATCTTTAAAATTTGGTGAAATTATAGCGACGCGAAATTACTTAATAAAATTAAATTTTTCTAAAAATTTCCCGATCGCTACACATTTTTTCAACATAACCTTGGGTTTCTCAGCATTCTAATTTCTAACTGCCAAAATTTACCAGGCTTATGTTGATGCAGTCCTAGATCTAGCATCACACTTCATTACACGTTTGAGACGTTATGCAAGCTTTTGCCGTACATTGGCAAGTCACGCTGTTACCACTGGCACTGGTGGGAGTCGGAATCCGATCTCAAGCCCAACTCAAAGTGCTGCTACTCCTACTACAACTCAGGGTGGGTTCTATATAATCTCAGATGCTAAATTTTTATATGGGGCAGTATACTTGAATATTAAGAATGTAGATTTTAAATTCATCTTTAATTAACTAAATGGATATTCTTTTGTCTCCTTTCTTTTATCCCTGTTTATCTCTTTCTATCTTTTCCTGCCGGACCTTGCTATTAAAAATTTAAAATATCTCATTCCTCTTCATTTTCAGGGGCCCAAGGTGGAACTGCTAATTCTACAGGAAGCACTCAGATGCAAGCTTGGGTACAAGGAGCTATTGCGAAGATTAGCAGCACAGCTGATGGAGTGCCCACTTCAGCTCCAAACCCCATAAGTGGTCCTTCGACCTTTATGCCCATTAGTATCAATACAGGAACTTTTCCAGGGACTCCAGCTGTTAGGCTTATTGGAGACTGCCACTTTCTTCATCGATTATGCCAACTTCTGCTATTTTGTTTTTTCTTTCGGCGAACACAATTACCACGTTTTATTAACAGTGCCCAGAGAAATGCTGATTCATCTATGCAAAGGTCTCAGCTTAGTGTTGCAGGAAAAGTAGAAGAGACCAACTCTGCTGCTGTAAAACCAGCATCAGCTACTGTCAGGTCAGAAGAATCACAAGTGACAAGGACTGGACAGGCTGCCACTATGGCAAAAGGACCTGAAGAAGGTCCAACTAGCCGGTCTAGATTAGGTTCTGGCAATGCTGGTCAAGGATACACATTTGAGGAGGTAAATGCTTGTCTCCCAAACTCTCTCCGGTAACAGTAACAAGATAGTCAAACAGCTATATGCTACCTCCGTCCCACAAAGATGGTCGAATTTTCCTTTTTTATCCGTCCCAATATATAGTCCACTTTCCTATTTAAAAAGTAGTTGGAATACTATTTTTTTATGCCACTATTTAATGTGCATTGTAATCAATAAAATAGTATTATTTAAAGTGGAATATTTAATAAAAGAAAGGTTGTATTAGGGAAATGATTTTAAATATTACATTTTCAACACTACTAATTGCACTTTTCTTAAAAGTGCAATATTTAATAAAAGAAAGGGTGTATTAGGAAAATGAGATGGAAGAAAATTGATATTTGACTATCTTTGTGGGACGGAGGTAGTATTAGTTAGGAAAAGCAAAGTAGATATGTTTGTGCAGCAATCAGTAATATAGGAAAACGTTTGTTAGGTTACCTTATTTACCCAGCATGAATAAATGGCTCTTTTAAGTTATTACTTGCAATTTTGAGTAACCTACATGACATTTGAGATGCATAATCAGAGAAACCTGAACTATGTGGCATCAATACAATGTTCCAGGCAAACTGCGAGTTCTTTACCATCTTGTTTGGATATTGAGCTGCCTATGAATGCTTCTAAGGAGGGGATTTTATCTCGGAAGTTTACTGTAATTTATGACACTTGTATCTTTTCCTCATGATTTTTAGTGGTATGGATTATCCAGGTGAAGGTTCTCTTTCTTATACTCATGGATCTTTGCCGGAGGACAGCAGGTCTGCAGCACCCCTTGCCTGTTTCTCAGGTTGGGAGCGGCAACATCCAGGTTCGTCTTCATTATATTGATGGAAACTACACAGTTTTGCCAGAGGTTGTAGAAGCATCATTGGGCCCACATATGCAGGTACTACCTCTGATGAAGCTATATGTGCTTTCCATTATCTACTACTAGCTGTCCTTTTGCTGATGATAATGATGTTGCACTCAAAATACGCACTCTCTGATCATTAATTTTATCTTTTCTTGCAGAATATGCCCCGTCCTAGAGGTGCAGATGCTGCAGGTTTGCTTCTCAGGGAGTTGGAACTCCATCCTCCAGCTGAAGAATGGCACAAAAGGAACATGTTTGGAGGACCTTGGTCTGACCCAGACGATACTAGTCTCACAGATGATGGTACTAGATTTAGCAGCATATCTGATTTGATGGATTCTATGACATCGGAGGACCGTGTTTCTCGTTATGGATCTCATGGCTTGTGGCCAAGGAAACGCAGGATGTCTGAAAGGGATGCAGCTTTTGGATTAAACACTTCCGTTGGCCTCTGAACATATTATGGTATAATGGGTTCACGAAGAGACGTCGTGACTGCTGTGTGGAAAACTGGCCTTGATGGGGTCTGGTACAAGGTATATTCAGTTGAACAATGCTACATGTACACAAAAAGCATACACAATATTTACAACACACTTGGCACAATCCTGTTTTCCCACACATCACATTACTTTTAAATTAGTGGCAATCACACGAGACACATGCATCGTGTGAAATTGTGTACACATTTTCTGTAAAAGTAGATTTTCATATTCAGTTGCTGTTGATATGATATTCTGCTATCTATCTTTTACTCAGTTCCGCTGTGTTTTGTATTTTATCCCTTACTTCTTCAAGTTGATGGTTTCCTAGTTTATAAGGGCTTGTTCTTTCCTCTCTGTTTTGGTAGACTACTTAGTTGTCCGTGTTGAGTTTATCATGTTGTATTTATCAGAATTCTCTGTAAATTAGCTTTATTCTTGTGTTATGATCCTGCTACTGATTATTCCGCCAATTCATTTCTGGATAGAACTTTTTGTTTAAGTTCATGTAGAGTGACTTCATTTCTCATGCAGTGCATAAGATGTTTGCGCCAAACTTCAGCTTTCGCTTCTCCTGGTTCTGGTACTTCTACTAATCAAAACGAGAAAGAGGCATGGTGGATTAGCCGGTGGGCGTGTGGCTGTCCCATGTGTGGTGGAGCATGGGTTCGAGTTGTGTAGTATAATATTGCTTTGGTCTTCTCCAAGCCATGTAAATGTTACTTTGTACTATATATGCTGGTATATGATATATCAAGGCCTATTTGCTTGAGTCTCGGGGTGTTCTAGTCAGTGTTGGTCGGAGGATTTGGTCAGTCACACTGGTGGAATTGCCTCCTCAGTTCATGCAGAGAAGAATTGATATGTGAGCTTAGGATTATCCGTGAAGACAACAGTTGAATGAATAGTTTTGCCTTGGGATCAAAGATCAAAATTGGTTCGTTGTAATCTCTGTTTTCTTCACTATAGTGTGGTAGTACTCTACTAGTACAAAGGATTGTGAGTGTGTGTGTGTATATATATATAGCGGACGCGCTAGTTTGTGGTGGTGCTTCAGGATTCCAACGTACTGCGTCCAAGATAGAATGAGCTTGCCGGCGGACAACTGCCGTCCCATTCTTGAGTGAGCTGGAGCCCAGCCATCTTATCCACTGAACTAGCTAGAAGCAATCTCTTCGGGTCGAAGCAATAAAAGAAAAGGACTGGGAAACGCGGCGGCGTAGGAACCACGGGACCTCCTATTAGTAAAGGGAAAACGGAAGTGCGCTCCTACGCACTAGCTGAAAAAGCCATTTCCCTTTTTAATAATAATAAATAAGGTAAGCTTTATAGCTCCAACCTTGTAAAGGGCTTTGATGCTCGTTGTATAGGTTGGGTTGATGGATACGGGATCCTCGTAGTAGGCTGGACCAACATCCATCTGAGAGAGGGCAGTCTTTAGAAACAACAGGGTGTACGTATCCCAGGTGAGCCACGAGGTTCAGAGTGGGAGTAGATTAGATAACACTCCGCCTTTTATATATATATATATATATATGCTTATGCACTAAAAATGTGGCTCACTCACCCGTTACAATCCGTATGGTTAAAGTTTGGTATGCTATATTAGACCGGATACTAAATTTTGTACTAAATTGTATAGATGGTATGGTGTGGATATAACAAAAGATTGAAAATGATCTCTTACAACTTTTGTTGGCACAACTTCGTGTCAGCTAACCGATATATGAAAAATGATACTTCCTTTGTTATACACGTATATGTTTATTTCTATTTTCACAATGATTAAGAAAACTCTTATTAATGTTGGAAAAATAAAATTTAAGAGCTTTTGTTATAATACATTTTTATTTGTTAATTATTTCACTTTAATAGACTTATTTAATACTAGATCGGAACTATTGTTTTGATGCCACGTGACTTCATTTGTCATGCATCAAGGTTATATTCTCATGTGGCGTGTCTTGATGTACATCACATGATCATATGACATCATATAATTCTAAATCGGAACTACTGTCCTAATGTCACTGACTTGATTTGTTATGCATTGAGGTCATATCTTGAGGCAACAATTTATTATTTTATTTAATGAGGTAAAATTATCATGATGTATTTGGATGGCTTCACTGGATAAAAACGAATCTTTAATAAGCTATAATAAGCTATACAAAAGCATTTAGAAGAAGGCCAAATAAATAAATAAACAAACAAATAAAACAAAGATGTTTGATTCTCTTTATAAAAACACATTATAATCTCATTTATAACTGATTTGATCACTGATTTGACAATTATTTATTTATAACTACAAATTCAAAGTCTTATTAAATCTACACCACTCATTTCATTTCATTATAATTTCTCATTATAATTCAATTTGAATAAATAGTTTCAAATAATCACAAAATTCGTTAAATTTAACAAAAGGTCCCATCTTTTGTAAAAAGTAACAATTTCATCTCTAATATTTTTTTCAATATTGTAGGTGCCCAACCTTTCAAAAAAAAATATGCAGAAAAGTTCCTATGAGCAATTTCTATTCATTTTCACATTTATATGCGTACAAAATGACCATTTTACTGCTCGTTGTATAAAATAAAAAGAAATTAGTACAAGAACCTTTTAAAAAATAAAAAAGATTTAAATAAAAAATGAAAAAATATGTTAATTTATTTAAATAACTTCCACCAACTATCGCCACCATTTCCCTGGCCTTTTTTTTTTTTTGAGTGTGAAAGGATAAAACCACTTAAATTGCCTTCAACAATAATAAAAAGGGGATTTACATCCCATTTTTAACTAAATATAGAGGCAAAAATGTATATATATAAGTCTTTGGTATTTTTTTCCCGCCTAAAGTGAGCGTCATAAAGGAACTGGTGATGTCATTTTTGATTTTTTTCCTTTCTTTTTTTTTTTTTTTGCTTGAATTGAATTTTTACAAATACATTTTTGAAAATCTTTCCTCTCTACTTTATCTCTCCAAATTAGAGAATCGCTAACTCCTTATGATTTTTATATTTGATTTCTTTTTCTTTGTTTTTTTGTTTCTTTTTTGAAGGGTTATTGTGTTTGATTTGTCGTAATATGCATTGCCGATTTTGTTTGATTATTTTTGGATAATTTCAATAATAATTTTTCCGAATGAATTTCGACATTTTTTTTTTGGGTGGATACATGAGATATATAGGAAGGAGCATGTGTGATTTGAACTCGAGACCTTCGGCTCAGAACGTAAGCACATCTTAATAGCTGGAGTACAATTCGAACAATAATTTCAACAATAATTTTGAGTTAATACTTTTGTTTAAATTTTTTGAATGAAAAAAATAACATTTTGAATTCTCCGATTGACATTCATAGCCTAGATTTTCAAACGTCGTAGTCATAATTGATATTCTTTTAGCTTTCCATTTTTCTCTTTTTATTGTTGGAGGGAAAAAAACGCATTCATTTAAGAAAACTAATATATTTACCATTCGAAAAGGTATTGATTTTTAAATTACTGGACATAAAATCAATATTTGGAAAGGTAGGCGAGATACATTTGAATTATGCGTTATTCAAAGAGTATTCATGTGAGGGCATACCGTTATTGTAAAGTTATAATAACATGATATCATGTATAATAGTATTTGACTTGTATTTGTAAAGTCTCGCCTTCGATTTTGAATTGAGATATATATTTAAATACTTCCGCTACCGATATTTCAAGATAATGTCGTAATAAAATTAGGGGCGTGACATGGTCTTATTCTTTTTTCACATAGATTAAGAAAATTTTATGTAATAGTATTGAAAAAGTAAATTTTAACATTATTTACCTATTATGCCTTTTTATTTATTAATTATTTCACTTTAATAATTCTATTTTTTAATAACTATGCTCATTAAATTAGGGCATATAAGAGAACTCATATTTTAACTACCTTTTAAAAGGAAAACTGAACTATATTTTGAGATGGAAGAAAGAGGAAAGCTGGACCATCTTTTTGGGACGGAGGTAGTATTAAAATTTATCTAAAAGAGCAAAAAAAAAAAAAAGAGAAAAAAAAAGAGAAAAAAAAATTACTACGGCATTTTGAGTCAACCGGAAATTAAACACCGGCTAATTCACCTTCCGTCGGGCTTTTATGGTGTTTCCCTGAGTTACACCAGTTGAACTGAACAAGCAGGACAGGGGACTACTTACTGTGGGTTCACTGGAAGAAGCTGAGCTCGAGAAAACGGGATGAGCGGAACTGGTACGCAACAGGCGGCGCACTCGCTGGCCTTCAGGGTGATGAGGCTATGCCGTCCGACTCTTCACGTCGACACCTCTCTTCTGAAATTCGATCCTTGTGATCTGCTCTTCGGCGAAGACCTCTTCGACGATCCGGTCGCCGCCTCACACCTCCCGCGTTTGCTCGATGGCATTAGTATTGGCCAATTAAACAACACTTCCACCGACCCATCCGATCTCAGTTACCGCACCAGATTCCTCCTCCAACACCTCTCCGACTCCCTCGGCCTTCCCGGACTTCTCGTCCTTCCCCAATCCTTTGGGTATATCAATATACTAATTGCATATTATACACACATTATAGTATACTGTTCTGGTTCCCTAGTCGTTTTAAGGAATATATTCAGCTGAACGAATTATCGGTCTTTTTGGAAATTAGTAATAACAATGAATTAACTGATCTATGTCCTTTTATCATTTCTATGTGGCTTTTAGGGCAATATATTTGGGTGAGACTTTTTGCAGTTATATAAGCATCAACAACAGCTCTAATATTGAAGTTCGTGATGTTACAATCAAGGTGAACTCTCTATTTATTGATAATTACGATCTCTGGGTGCTTCAAGAATAGATTTTGCACGGGTTTAAACTGTACTTTAGTATGTTTACTGGCTTGGGATTGGAGGATGGAAATTTTATCTCTAACTTTCCCACAATTTGATTGATATTCACAACAGCAGCTTCATGAATGTTTTTCTCCAGTACATATTTGTGCATTAATAATAAAAAAAGTACAAAAAGATTACTCCTAGAAATTTAAGACCAGCCTGCTGAATCATGCAAAGGCTTCCTCGGATCTCTAAGGAATTCTTTGAGAAGCTTTTTAACTTGTCTTCAGGTTCTTCTGCTGTTAGTGGTTCCATATGTTTGGATTTCCTTTCTGCTTGCTAGCACTTTAGACTTCAACATTGGTAAGGACACATGAAAACCCGTGATGACGTTGGGAGAAACTTGTACTCATCTTGACATTTTTAAATTGGAGTTCCTTGTGTTTGAAAAGCAAATTTCATTCCTTTCTCTATTTATAACTAATGTAGCAGAGTTTATAAATTGAAACATGGTATGTCTGATTGTTTGTAGGCTGAAATACAAACAGAAAGACAGAGAATACTGCTTCTGGATGCATCAAAATCTCCTGTTGAATCTATAAGAGCTGGAGGACGCTATGATTTCATTGTGGAACATGACGTGAAAGAACTTGGTGCACATACGTAGGTTTTTTTCCAGGAAAATGTTAGATCATTTTTCTGTATTTTTTTTATATGCTATTAGAAACTTTATGCTAACTTGCTTTGATGGTTGATTGTTCATCCGTAGATTGGTGTGTACTGCTCTTTACAATGATGGTGCTAGTGAGCGGAAATATCTCCCCCAGTTTTTCAAATTCATGGTTTCTAACCCACTTTCAGTGAGAACAAAGGTACTTCCACAATGCCGTCATTTCATGCGGATTCTGAATTTTAATGGAGGATTTAGATGTCAAATAGAGCTTTATTATTACTCCGTCCGTCCCACAAGGATATTCCCCTTTCATTTTTCACATAGATTAAGAAAACATTATTGGAAATGTACAATTTAATAATATATTTCCTAATATACCCTTTGATTTATTTAATATTTCACTTTAATTGTTCTTTATCGTTAATTACTAGGCACCATATATAAGGGTATATTAGAAAACTAAAAAATTAACTTAAATATAATTTGGGACGGATAAAAAAGGAAAGGAGGAATATCTTTTTGGGACGGAGGGAGTATTATTCACATGTATTGAGGCATTAAATATTAGGGTATGCTATTTTATGATTTTTCTTACAAATCTTTTAAAAATGTACATTTTTCTATTTATGCAGGTTCGCATTTTGAAGGTAGGTTGATCAGTGGTTTAAGCTTACGATAGTAAGTTCATGAACTTGCCAAGTAACTTATAATGCATAGGATTTGCAAGTTCCAGTGATTATCATGCTCTAATGTGGGTGACCAAGTATTTATTTATCGAATCCGTCCGGCTTTATCTCTGGCACTGTATTAACCCCCGCCCTCTTACTCAATGGAGAACTGGTTACTTGGTGTTGTGTAACTTGAAAATTGTAATTAGCAGTCACGGCTGCAAATTTGGTTTTTGCACTAGATAATTATTTCTCTGTAATAATCACATTCCTCTCAATCTCAGGACACAACTTTTCTAGAGGCTTGTATAGAAAATCATACAAAATCTAATCTATACATGGACCAAGTTGAGTTTGAGCCAGCTCCACATTGGAGTGCTACAGTGCTAAAAGCTGAAGATCATTCTTTGGAGCGCAATTTATTGACTAGGTGGGGTGGCAAAATGTTCAATGAGCATCTTTGAACAATTTCTTTCATGTCTTTTTTTGCTTTTAAAGTAGCGATGTGTAATGGGCCCTGCATTTATTATCCTTTAAATGCTAATTTGTTTTGACAGAGAAGTTTCCAAACCACCCATTCTTGTTAGATCTGGAGGAGGAATTCACAATTATCTCTATCAGTTAAGACCGTCATCTCAGGGCACTGCTCAGGTGAATGTTGAGGGAAGCAATGTTCTTGGTAAACTTCAAATAACTTGGCGTACAAATTTGGGTGAACCTGGTCGCTTGCAGACGCAACATATTCTTGGTAATGTAAGTTGATATCTTCCTCCTTGGTCCGATGTCAAAGCTTGACCACAAACTGCCAACATTTGTAAAAGGATCATTTTACAGTTGCTGACATACTACAAATTCCCCTGTTTTTTGAGGCTGTTTTGTGGATTTATAATTGAAAGCGAAGTGACATTGCACAAGGGGGCATACTATTTGACTTGTCCATAAATATATAAGAAACAAATTAAATTGAGAAATGCCATGAAGCATGGTTGCTAAGAAAATGATCTCTTTAGTAGTTTTGAGATTATTCCTGGCCTCTGTGTTTCCTTTTGTTAACACACTGTTGATTTTATTAATTTCTGTCAATCAATAAATGTATTAATTATTTCTTGAATTTGTTGCAGCCCATCACACGCAAAGTGATTGAGTTGCAGGCTGTGGAGGTACCATCTGTCATAATCCTAGAGAAACCTTTCTTGGTGAGCTTCATCATTTATGCAACAGATGATAGTAGATCTCATATTTGTTGAGGAATTGCATGATATGTACTGGTTCAAGGTTTCTTCCTCCATGTGTTGTCGTCATGTCTCCTCCCTCGACGAAAATGTTTTCATGCATTATCATAATGGCCTTGAACTAGTACCACTACGCAATAATAATTCCTTAGTTTAACCAAAGTTTTTAAGTGCCACAAACTTGTCTTGGTATTGCAACCAGAAATTTGGTAGTTATTTTAGTTTATGTTCTCTTTCTCTCTATCTTTCTCCTTGTGGTAAGCTCTTGGTTCTGATTTATGTTTACACTAAGGGTAAGCACATAATTGTAACACGCAGGATAGCGGCATGTTTCATGGATTCCCTGTGAAATTGCACCCAGAGATCTAAGTTTGTTGCTAGTACCCAATGTGACCATTAAAGATTGGAAGTTGCTTTAGAATTTGAAATGGAAGTAATTCCATGATATCAGCGGCTCCAGTCTTCTATTAGATCTATAGTTGAAGTTAATCTAGTGGGTGGTTGATTCCAATTATGGAATCACATTATAATGAGAAAAGTATAATGAGGTGAAATGAGTGGTGGACATTTAATGGAAATTTGAATTGTGTGGTTATAATTGAACAGTTGTCAAATCAGTAGTAAGTAAAATTATAATGTGATGGTAGCATTAGGGATGGCAATTAATGGGACAGGTATGAGGCGAAAGTGTTCGCCCCGAAAGCCTAACGGGGTGAGGACGGGTAATGGTTGTCCTGTCCCATAGCCCCGATAATTTTTCTTTCTTTTTTTTTTTTTTTTAAATATATATAATAACAAATTTTGTGAAGAAACTCAAAGAAGATTTGAACTTGTGACAATTGAGTTCAGCTCCCAAGCCGTGGCCACTTTGCCCAATTTCTTTTTTCGTTAGGCTTTTTTAGTAACAAATTTTAATAAGTTTTGTAATTCAAAATTGGCTTAAAAGTTAAAATATCAAATTTGAAATCGGAAAGGCCAATTCTAAAACAAACCCTAATCTCTCCCTCTTAATTCGTTCGTTCACCATTTTTGCCGAGTGTGTTGGTGAGTTTAATGTTATATGAATGTTTTTTTTATGCATTTTACTCTATTTTCTTTCCTCCTTTTTTTTTTTTTTTGTGAAAACAAGCCGGGTATCTGGTATTTTTTACCTACCCGTCCCAAACCACCCCGCCCTGCACCCACCCCGTACCCAATTCAAATGGGTTCCCCGTACCCGGCCAGAGCCCGCCCCATTGCCATTGCTGGGTAGAATGAGAATCAAACTAGCACTTAGTTTATCTTTTCCTGATGGTAATGTTGCAAAATTAAATGCAGTTGCTATACTATTTGCGTAAAATCAAATGCATGTTTTATATGTTCTTCATCTAGTTTTAATACTTCTTTTGTGCTCTCGTAGGTACATTTGAACCTTGTAAACCAGACAGAAAGGGTAGTGGGTCCCTTTGAAGTCTGGTTGTCTCATAGCGATTCACTTGATGAGATGGCCGTAATGGTTAATGGTCTTCAGACAGTGGTAAGACATTTTTATCTGGAGTATGACATGGTTTTCATTATCCATAAATGCTAAGTTTAAATCTGATATATCGATGTATTATTTTCAGTGTTGTTATAGTATTTCTAGAGCACAAAAACTAAATTTGTATTTTCCTGATAGAAATTTGATTTTGCATAATTCTCAGTGTGTTAATACCTAATACTAATAGTGGATGTATCCTTATTTTCATGTTCTTGTACAGACTTTGGGAGAGGTGCAGGCACTTGGCTCTTTGAAGTTCCAGCTTGTAAGTATAATTTGATATTGTTAACTTTGTATGGAATTATAGTTTATGTTGATTTTTATTTTAGTAGTGGTTAATAGCAAGTTATTTCTTTATGGGAGTTCAGAAAACTAACGAGCTCTTTACTTTAGTATATTGCCTACCCAGGATTCATCACTTGGACTATTAAATAAAAACTGCAATAAAGAACTGGTGTGTGCACCCAACACACAAGCTGGAACGGGTTTATGCAATTCCTTCTGAAACTTTTTGTGCTCATTCCATGCAGAACTTGATTGCCGTAAAGAACGGGATTCAGAAAATCGGCGGCTTTACAGTTTTTGACACTGTAGAGAAAAAACTTTATGATTCTCTACTGGAACTGGAGGTTAGTTATCTCAACAAGCTTTACGTTATTTCTGATGGGATTCAGAAACTAGTGGCTTTACAGTTTGTAACACTATGATTTTCCGTTGGAACATGAGGTAAGTTATCCCAATAAAGTGTGTGATTTTTTAACTAGAAAAATAAATTCTCTACACTGGCATTTGTCTGATAGGGTGGACAATAACTTTTCTGGCTTGCTCGTACAATGCCCATGAATAGAGAGAATCTGTTCTAATGACTAGAGAATGTTTCTCTTTCCACTCATCAAGCTTATTCAAACATATGAAAATGACTTTCTAAAACTTTTCGCCCCAAAGCTCGAGTCCATGCATTGTTTAGAATTGCTCTTGGTAGTTGGTAGAACTTTGTTAAATTGTAAGCTTGAACATCTGCCCTTTTTAGACTCCATTTCAACACAATTGAATTTGTTTTTATATTCAGAATTAACTATAATACAGAGTCCTATCCACTGTGCATTTCTGCAGATATATGTTGATTCAGAGTGACTGGTTGACCACAATGAACCCTACAGGCTGATCTCCACGTCTGCTTTTCGGAGGACTTTCAAGTGAGACTTATTGGTAGTCTGGTAGAGGATTGCAGAAGGAAGCCAAAACCAGTGGACTGTAACCAACACTTGGCTTACGCGATTGAATTAGTTGGTATTCAGAACTCCACAGATATATGTGATCCCAGAACAGGTCTGGGGCATGGACCCTCTGTATCAAAGCTTCTTGATTTGTATCAACTAGATAACCTTTATGGTTAACCTATTTGCTTTGTAGGTCTAGCATTGAAGCTTTAGTTGCAACTTTCTTTGTTCAGGGAGAACATTATGTTCTGTGCATTTTTATCGTGTCCACCACCAATTTGGGAAATGAAATGATGAGAATTTGATAATTTTTGAATCCAATGTTACTACGGAACAGCATTTGTACAAACGCTTGAGATCGAGACTAATAAATTTATAAGCCAAGCTCAGGAAGTATTTAAAGGATGTCTGGAAAATAAAGTAACTTCAAGTTAGCACAGGATTGATTGTTCTGCTTCACGCCTATTTGTCCCAGGCTGCGCAGTTAGCTTCACTTCCGACCCGGGGTATGCTATTAACCTTAGAAAATTCATCGATTGTGAAACTTGCTCCGCAAATGATCCCTTCACTGTCGACCCTGGCCATGGCCTTCATCTTGCTCATTGGATGCTGATAGCTCATCAATCCTCTTTCACTGTGGTACATGCATCCTACAAAGTAATATATTTAGAGTTTGAATCACATTGTGCATTATACATATCTTACGTCAAAACCGAAATAAGAACAATATTTTCTGTTTCTGAATGATTTCAGTTACCAGCTGGGAATGAGGCAAATGACTTCCTACAGCTAGCGTTAATGAGGTCCACATGGTCAGTGATCATAAAAGAACCATCCGCTGCTATACCCCAGAAAAGATTGAAACTTCCCTCTGCATCCTGCCCATGATAAGCGCAACCCGTTACATCGGCAGGTAAAGAACTCTGGTAGTTAACTTTAAAATGTAGGGTGACAATGTTTCAGAGTAAAGAGTGCTTACAAGGGCAGCAAAAACGGTTCCGGCCTTGCAGTCATAGATCACAAATCCAAAACGGCCATCGAGATCTTGTACAACTTGATGTGCCGGGATTGGGCCCCGGTCGCGGAGAGTGCGATAGGCTTTTCCACCCTTTGATAGCCCATACTGCTTGTTAAGCTTGCTCAAGTTGTTCAAACTCCCCAAGAAGATGCTGTAAATGTCATTTACACCACAGAACAACCTGCAATTATCATGAATCATACTGTTCGTTAATATACATATACTTTCGAGTGCCATCAGCATTAGACGGCATGGTCTGAAAGTTTACCTTTGATGCGCCACAAGTGGGCTTTGAGGCGGAGCATATGCCAACAATGCCTTGTCGACAAACCCGATTGAGAAGCAATCATTGATGCGATCTAGCAGCTAAGAAATCCTTCAATGTCTCCTCTGAACTCTTCCCAGAAGCATGCACTGAAGATGGACTATTCAATTCCTTAGGTGGATTCACCAAACCGTTCTTGAATATTGCCTACATTTTCTCTCTGTGCAGCAAAACCTTCTAAAACAAGAGACGGGAATGGAGAAATCACAAATGTACCCAAAAATGACAAAGCCAAATAGTCAATAACCAGTGGTTTGAAAATGTTGAAGGGATGGATGAGAGAAGATTGTTCTTTGTTGGGTATTTATAGATGGCCAAAATAGGTGGCAATGGCTACGCAATTGAGTTCTCTAATAAATAAATGAAGGATGTATGTGGGTCCTTATCCACAGATCATTTATAGACAATGACACACATCCGAGTCATCAAATCTTTTGTCCGTTGGAACCGTGGAATTCTCCAAGGATTTGTTTTAGAAACAAACAATTATACATGGAGAAAGGTGATGCATGAAATTATAGATAACTTCTTCACAACTGGAGTATTTTATTCGCGTTGATGTATGATAGAAATTATCTTCCTTCCCGCAACCAAGTAAGATAACATCGAGTACTACTATCTAGAGATCACTCTAGCATGAATGCATGAGAATGCGTAATCTTGAAAGAATACGTCATTTTTTGATATAAAAGTAACAACCGAATGCGATATTTTATATGCACTTGGAGTTGTGCAAGTATTTATTTATGTTGAAGATTTGTAACCTGGTTATAAACTTATATTTCTTTAACAAGACATAATGCGCACACTCCTTTTTATATTTGGAGAGAGCTGACTCAGTGACAACTAGGTTAATAACTCAACAAGGTTCAAACTTTTGAGAATCGGTCTTTATCTGCATGATTTTTTAGAGCTCATTTACGTGTTCATAGAAAGAACTCAGCCTGTTGGTTCAAAGCTTTGCAGAATGGGACAAGAAGAATGGAAGTATACCTTTCTGATTGCTGATTTTATTGGCAGATATATGCAGATTTAGTACAATTTCGAGTTTAGACTTTTTAACCAGTGTAACAATGGCGGGAGAAAAGTGTAAAGGTAATTGGAAAATGAATAGCGTTGGAGCCAAATGTACGGTAGAATTTTAGCCATGGAACACCGCTGCAATTAACGGTACCAGTAGTTTAGTTCAGACATGCATGATCTCAAGGCCTCCTCTAGTTGGGGATTTCCTGAGTCCATTTGAAGGGCGTCTTGGTACAAGCATCTAGCCTGCTCCAGTAATTTCAACTTCTCTCTACTATTCCGTGGACGTAGTCGAGATCTGTGCTGTAAGGCTGCACCCCATCTGAAAAGAGCTGCAATACATAATTCCTTAATCAAAATCGTCATCAAATCGATAATCAAAGAAAAGGATAAGAATATTTACTCTATTCTTGGAGAAGTTATGTTATTATTATTCAATGATAAGAGAGAAAAGCAAGACTCTTAATAATTTTTCGTTCACTCTATGATACTGGACTCCTTTTAAACTACAAGATGGTAAATAAAGACTATATTGCGGTGCTCCATCTTCAGCTCTGCCTTTTCAATGAAGTAAACACGTTACAACATTTAAGAATGGAGTTTTACTGTTGTGAAAACTTAAAAACAGGTGTGGCATACCATCAGGTGCATAAACATTGCTTTTGGACATCATGGCATCAAATTTGTCTATTGCAGCCAAGAACACTTTGTCGGCATCACCGGCAGCACCCTGAAACATATGCCGGATTTAAATTTGACTCGTAACTGAAACAAAAATTCCTTAATAAAGATAGCTTCTGACAATACTGTAAATCGGTAAACCTCACAAAATTACGAGTAAGAGGTTAATCATTTCATTGATTCATGTTCAGGTAAGTTTTATTGATTACCGGTCCAATATCTGCTATCAGTTGTGCACGGAAGGAGAGTGCAAGGCCCCAGTTATACAAGGCTCTCAGATCATTCCCGTCAATTGACAAAGCCAACCTGTACTTCCTCCCTGCCTTAATGAATAGCTCTTCGCATTCTTCACACACATCTACAAGAGCAGATGTAAGTTTGTCTTTATCAAATAACTGATCATCAAAATTGTTGAGTACTTCTCCTGGCCCCACGACTGAAAAGGGATCATTTCTTGCAAGAAGGGATCTTAACTCTCGGCTGATCCTCAATTTTAGTTCCCCATGAAGAAGATATGCATTTCCCAACTGCCCGACTGCCACTAAACTCATTGGTCTCGTGTCTATTGCTTTTGAGAGTAATTTGGCAGACTTGTATAATGCATTCTCTGCACGGCCATTGTTAATTCTTTTCCGCCTTAAACATTCCTTAGCTTCTTTCATAGAAGTATTTGCTTCTTCAATATACCTATTGAACTCCAAATCAGCAGCCAGTACTGAAGGCATGGAAGGAGCATTGCTTTGATTAGCAAAGGAGTGTTTCTCCTCTTGGAAAAAAGATCCCTGAGACTCCTTTTCACTCTTCTCTGTGCTTTCAGAACACAAATAATTTTCTTTCATACTTCTTGATTTTTGTTCTTTCCCAAAACAAGCAGCAGTTTTTACATGTTTCATCCTGATGCTAAAATCAACAGAATCATATTGACTATCACAAGATGCCCTGGTTTCCATATCATTGTTTCCATCCATTTTCAAGTAATCTTGTTGGTTGTTTAGATATCTTGATGTCTTATTCTGATAAACATACTCTTTCTCATCTAAAACCGTTCCAGCAGTATCATCTATGGTGACGAAATTCATCTCATTCTCAGAGGCCAGTTTCATTCTTCTTGTCCTATCAGCTAAACTACTAGTGCTATCACAACTTCTAGCAGGATCATCAAAAGGGTTAGATGATAAAACTGCATTCCCATCCCTCATATTTCCAGTTTTCCAAGAATTTAAATTGCTTCCTCCGACAGACCCAGCTAAGATGTTCTCTTCCCTTTGATCATTGCCCCTCTTGCCATTCTCTTTCATTTTACTGGATTTTGTACCAATTGACTTCCCTCCAAATAAACCAGAAACGATTTGGGAGAAGTGTAGTCGATTTTCACTCAACTCTTTTTTTCTACTGCTTGACTTAAGATTTAAAGCTTCCTCCTTTTCTTGATTATTAACTACCATATTCTCCATACAACCTTCAAAAAATTCTCTTGCATTCAAAAAAGATACATTAACTGATTCAAGATCATTAGCATAGCCTTCCAAGTCACGCACGGTAACATGATTAGATGCCAAACTTCTTCTGATATTGTTATTTAAACTCAGAATCTTTTCATCAAACCCATTAAACATATCCCACAAATTCCTTATTTTCTCTATAGGAATTCCAACAATTTCATCTTTAACCTTTCTCTTATTCCCATTTAATTTCAACTCATTCATGTGTTTCCCATTGACTAATCCAATTGAAAATCCAAGAGCAAATACAATAGCACAAGCTGGAAACACAATAATTGACGAAACCTTAACTCTAGAAATTGCCAGTGCACAAACAAAACCAAATAGATACACAAAGACATACTTTTTGTCATCAATTCCCAGGGAATTCAGAAAACTTTGAAGCAGATTTGACTCCTCAGAATGAACTGAGTCACCGCTGAGCTGAAAATCATCCCACCCACCATTACTCGGCGAGTCCAAAAATGTGGCAGAGCATAAAGCTATAGTCCTGAAGGCATTATTGCATTTCTTTGAACAAAAATTCAGAAAGATTTGATTTTTATGGGTTGATGAGAAGAGAAAATTTGACCCTCGAGATTGAGGGATCAGATGGAAAATGGGTTTATTAGAAATTAGGGTTTGCATATCCGAACTGAGTAAACAGATTGTGTTACACTGATTATAACAAAGTCACGATTGGTGCATATACTCTCAACTGCCGATACTGTGAAGTAAACGTCCGGCTTGTTTCCGTTTTTAACGGCAAAATTTTGCAATAATTTTATTTAGACACAGAAATAGATAAAAAAAATATGATAAAATAGACCTGCTACCCATGTAATATAATGTATTGAAGAATAAAATACTGTTATGTGTCAGTTTTATTTAAATTTTTACATAACATTTTGTTCAAATAACATAACTCATCTTAGTTAAGAGTTTGTCAATTTTTCTATGAAAATCACGTGATTTCTATATTATGGAGACCACCGTTGTAAAAGATACGAAACCACTTCCATAAAAATTAATAGTGATTTCTTATCGTTTACAACTATTGTCTCCATTGCAGTCTTCATAGCACGGTTTCCTCTTTTTTTTTTTTTTTTTTTGTGGGTTGAAATTTGACTCTAAGATAAACCGGTAAAATGAATAATAGAGGGGAGAGGTCACCTCTTCTTTAAATTTTTCGGGACTGAGGAGGTAGACACACATTTACTACCTTTTTCCCCTCCCTTTGTATGAGTGGAGAAGAAACCTGTTTTTATAATCAGTGATTAAATCCAAGTAGGATATGAATGAGTGTAAGAACACTTTGACATGTGGCTATGTGTCAAACTTACGTACTACATAGTGCAGTTCCGTTCTCCTACCATACGTCTAGCTATATTATCTCGTTAGATGCACACATGGTGAGAGATTATTAGACAAACACATGAGGTTATCTGACAATAGGGTAAACTCACATAAAAGTTGTTTAATGGTCTCACACCATATATGCATCTGGCTAGATAATCTCGCCAGATGTATAATGGGAGATCATTTTTGCTACACAGCTATCTCGTTTTATTACTATATGTCTGACGGGAGATGCATACATAGTGCGAGATTATTGGATAAATCAGATTGTAAATATTTTTTTACCTTGCATTACGCATTAGCAATAGATCTTATTTTGCAGAAATAACTATGCACTCATAAGTGAACAAATTAATAGATGCTCTTATTGATCGGAAACCAAAATTTTGACATTTTCTTCCTTATTGATAGCATGTAAAGTTGGCCATAGCAAAAAAAAAATTAAAAATAATAATAACTCTAAGCACCCCGAATCGGCGACGCCTGAGGTGGGGGCGGTGCCGGGGGGCACTTTGCTTCGCAATCTGGCAGAAGAAAGTAGCATTGTTTCACTTTGGAATAGTTACAACACCAACATTTTATTCCTACTCGGACCCGGTGTGATCCTTGTACCAAATCCACGCAATTCCTTGTTTTTCTGCACAAAGGAGTCCAGAATCGTCCATTGCCGCCACCTGATTCAATGGGAATTGAGATCAAATTAGTATGAAACAAGGAAACAAAAAGGAACAATAAAAATGAACACTTCTTCTTGCTATATATTGAAGGATATGTCTCTATGTAACTTCGACTGAGTCATAGTGGGCAAATTATGCGATGAATCAAGCCAAGTAACTGGAAATCATTTTGTCTTTACGATCTTGATATGTTTTTTTTGGCAGCATAGAGATTTATTTGAGAAAATGAAAAGAAAATAGAGGATTATATAAATTATTATTACATGGAAGAGGACTGAAGATGGCAAGTAGAATGACAGTGAAGGCAGTGAAATGAAGGAGAGCTGTAGAAGCCATTGACTCGGAGAAGATTATTTGAGTGAATTTTCATAGTAATAACATGAAGACTCTTTAATATAATGTGGGATTTTGTTGACCCCGATTCAAGGGGTTAACAAATTAATTAGGAGAGAGGGGGTCAATAAAATCCATTCTTTTAAAATCCCACGTCCTTGGGGATGGAAATTATTATTATTATTATTAAAAAATTAACCAGACTATAATTTGAGACGGATGAAAAATGAACAGTGGACTATTTTCATAGAACGGAGAGAGTATTATTATTGTGTTGTTTTATTATTTCATGTCAAGAGATAAAAACCCAAAGATTAAAAATGAATAGCGGAGAACTTTGAAGTAAACCTAAATTGTGTAGGTAAAATCATAAATAGGTTGACCAATTCGTGATCTGGGCTGTAGAATAATTAATAGGGTGAATTAGAAAACTATTTCATAATATTGAAAATGTTAAGGAACTTCTGAGAAGTTTTTCTCATGTGGTGTGTATGAATACACGTCACGTGTATTTCACCGAAAGTTCCTTAACATTACTATTCATAATATTCCCATTTTGTTTCATTTAATTTAATGCCGTTATGCCAGCCTATATATATTACTAAGTCTTTAAAAGTAGTGGTTCGAATAAGTGTTAAGTGATTAGATTTCTCATGTTCTAGTAAGGAGGTTTTGAATTTGAGCTACACCTACTCCTCCCCGTATCCCTAGTGTATAATATATATATATATATATATATAAGGTGTGTTTAGAAATAGTAGCTTATTCACTGGCCTTGGATTACTATCATGTTGAAACCACCAAAATTCATTATAAGCAGTGTTTTAAAAAACTCGTTTAGGCAGCGCATCGAACTCTACGTTTCATCAC
>CAVNYN010285151.1:0-38247 GCA_963692815.1 Nyctanthes arbor-tristis | reverse complement strand
CAAACTTTTCGACCTATTCATTATGGTCCCCGCTCTCTTTAAACATGACACAAATGACCTCTTTCAAGTTCCCCAATGGTGGCATTCGGCCTTCACACTTGTTGACATTGATCTTTTCTCTTCCCACTCCCGAGCCTTCACATCTTGATGCATGTAAAGCTCAATTTGGTTCAAAACTAGTTCTTTTCACTTGTATCATTCCAATTTGAGCTTTTTCACCTATATAAACCATATTCACACAAATTAGGTAGAAATCTGTTCGATTTCATATAGAATTGCATAAGTTAAGAGAAGTATTTTTGCATATAAAATACACTTATCACATTTAATAATATATAGATATAGATTTCTAGTTATGCATTATTCAAAAAAAAATGACGATAGATCAAATTCAAGGATATTCATCTCTATATTTGTATGTAGAGGTTCTGCACATGCAGGCAATGTTAATATTTAGGACCCATTGTGTCTCAATTGGAGTGATATATATATCATCATCACTCGTATAGACTAATAATTCGTTTCATGAATTAATTTGAGACATTATTGATTGCTTTTATCAGAATTTGCATTGCATAAAATGAAAAAGAAAGCTAACTATTAAAATGTGTATCACCAAATAAATAAATAGGATAGATAGTGTTCAAATCGGTTGAGTATAAATTATATACATAGTAACCCAATTCAAAACTTGTAAAATGACAGAGATATCTTATTCACAAGGAGTGTATGGAAGCACAATATTGTACAGATATATTCGTAGTTACCTGAATGGTTTCGGGATGAAAATAAAAAAAAAAGAAGAAAGTTTGACATTACAAAATTAGGAAAATAATTGCACATTATATGACAAAGTTGTTAGTTCTCAAAAGCCTAATATTTCTGTAGCAAAGAAAGTGAAAAATATCTAGTTAAGTAAGCAAAGAGCGTTTAAAAAAAATAAAAAGAACAATAATTACTAAGTGGGGAATGTCAATATGTGGATAGTTGAACATTTTGCAGGAAGTAAAAAAAAGGAAATTGTTGTAGTAAAGAAAATTTGCGCAAGGGGAAAAAATAGATAATGGGTAGTTAGTATAGATAGAAAGTGGGGAGTTGTTTGAAAAAAGAACTATAAAAATAAAAAGTTGAGAGTTGGAGGGGAAAAAAGAAAAGGAAAATTCATGCAACGAAAAAGATTGATAGTGGGTAGTTAATATATAGAAAGTGGGAAGTTCCTTGAAAAAAGAAATATAAAAATAAAAAGTTTAGAGTTGGACAAAAAATATGTTGCAAGCGAATGATTGGAGGAAAAAAGAAAGGAAAAATTAAAAAAAAAAAGATTCTAGAATACTAAATAAAAACTGCATATTTACTGATTTTGTTAAGCAAATTTGATGTAAGGAAATGATTCAAGTACTAGAAATATTGGAATTAGTTTTCCGTGCAATGCACGGGTGAGACTTCTTTCAGTTCCACCATTGGCAGTGTAATTGGTGTTGTATGATATCTTTTGATATCTTGATATCCTGTTTTTTGGGAGACTTCTTTTGTTGTATTTAATGATAGTTATACCTTGTTTTCATTTTCAGATTTTCATCGAAGGTAAGCATAGATACATTATAAAATATGATATGATTTTCTTCTATAATACAAGCAAAGTTCAATGCATGTTGCATAAATACATACTACCCCCGTCCCAAAAAGATTGTCCAACTTTCCTCTTTCGTTTGTCCCAAAACATGGTCTAGTTTCCTTTTTAAAAAAAAGTAGTTGAAATATGAGTTCTCTTATATCCCCTCATTTAATGCGCATAGTTATTAAAAAATAAAATTATTAAAGTGAAATAATTAATAAATAAAAAGACATATCAGGTAAATGATGTTAAAATTTACTTTTCCAATACTATTAACTAATTTTTCTTAATCTATGTGAAAAAAGGAATATCTTTTCGGAACGTAGGTAGTACATAGATAAAATGGGTTGTGCCAAATGAACATTGTTTGGGTTTTTCTGCTTGAGCTCCATTCAATTGACTACATTATCTTTCAATATTCTTGCGCGCTCTCTTTATAACCCGAATTCTGTTATCAAAATTTATTGTCAAGGTGGATTATATAAATCCCTTTCATTTAATCAACTATCTGTGATACTTTTTTGTTTCCGTTGTCACTAAGGGAAAAAAGGAAACAAAGATTATAACAGCCTTAATTATATCAAATGTAACTGGATTTTTACTTCATTTACACATAGATAAATGATATTTAATTGTCAATAATTAGATCACTGAACTTTAATTTAATAGTAATTAGGCCCTTTACTGTAATTATCAACAATTATATCACTACAGCTGTACGTAAGTGTAAGAAGGCCACTTTGTTGATACTATATTACTACCTTTTCATCATCAAATTGTAGTCTCAAATAATAAGAAATGATTACTCTAAATAGCACATTTTATTGGGGAGGTAAAACAGAAAAATGATTTTAGGGTTCACAAAGCAATTGATATTTATCTTGACATATAATTTTAAATAAACCTCAACTAATTGCCATGCATCCCAGAGATGGTCATGCTACCATTTCTTCATATTCTTACAATAACTTCCATTGAAATCTTCACAAATTGAAATTCTTGAACGAGTTACGATACTTTAGAGTTTCTAGCAATAAGTTGAGGTTAAAAATCAGTAGTCCTGTTACATTGTTATAAAATTTTTATCATTCAGCTAGATTGTGTACTGGCAGAAGACTTATAATCACAAGAAATGGAGATTGCATTGTTTAAGCAAAAATTCTATCTGGATCAGATGAAGGTGGCAAATTTTTTGTTGTAAGAAAGGCTTTGGCACCATTTGATCCAAGACTTCCTTTTGCAATACAAATTACATTTGTAAAGGTTATAGCCTTTAAGTTTTTTTATGACACTAAGTCCCTAAATTCATATTAAACTACTTTTAAGGTATTATATTTTCACTAGATCTTTACCCATGCATCCCATAGGTGAAAAATCTTGTTATAAAATGAAATGTCAATTCAAAAGGGTTGAAACGGACCACCAATGACTTGCTCGTGCACGTAAACAACAACGGTTTATGACATTTTGAATTCATCTTAAAAAACCAAAAACTTTGTGATAAGGTTGGGGGTGTACATGTATAGAACAGACCAATTATTAACAGTAGAACGAATGATATTTACCTACTCAAGACACATGTGATACATTATCACTGCCACATTTGTTGTTGATTGAACCCACAGGTGACAAGGCATGCCTAGATGCACAGCACGCGGGAGTTTTCTGTCAACTCTAATGGAATTTTTATTGTGGAACCATCAAAATGTGATTTCTAAATGTCAGGGGCCATTTCAATAATGAGTTGTGCTATTTGAATAAAAAGACATATAAAGATTTAAATAAAAATGACACATGTCAAAGATTTTATTTTTCAAAACACTGCATCACCTTTACATCAATGTTAATTAAATGAAATTACGAATACTTAAAACTAGATTATCGCCCGTACGTTGCATAGGAAGTTCATGATTCAGATTATAAAAGTTTAAAATATAATAATCTGTTACGCTATCAACACTGACATAATACATGAGTAGTTTGGTTTTAAATTAATTTCTTATTTTTTTGTGTTACTTTGGCTATTATATAAGGATTGAATTAATGTATTCTAATTTTTTTTGTCAATCATTGAATCATAGAAAAAAAATTTTTTTCCGATCAAATCAATAGTAGATATTACAATAATAGATAGTACATTAATCACCCTTGCACGGTAATTAAATCGTATGCTAAATAAATGGGATGTCAAGAAAAATAAACTTTTGTACTAATCACAATTATTATATAGATAAAAATACTTTTAAGAACATTAGAATATATAGACACAACGAAATCAACTAATTCAAATTGTGAGATCATTTAAGTGATAGAAATCAGATGATAATAAGATAATATCAAAGATATTAATAGGATAATATCAAGAATTTTTAAAGGGAAGTGGGTCAGATTATGATTCTTTGCTGAGAAAAATTGACCTTTTGATGAAAGAGAAAGAAGATATTGCATAGTAATCCCTAAGAACCGATTGAATAAAAGATAAGAACAAAAGCAAAAAATCAACAATAAAGAATAAAAATCAAACGTTACCATATAGTTCACCACTGGAAGAAGGAAAATGACCTAAATATCCTTTCTAAGTGAAAAAAAAGGTGGGAAATTTTAGTCAAACATTACCGTGACACTTTTCATTTAATTAATATATAGATACATAAAACTTTATCCTAAGGCTAGGAACATGCTTGTTTAATTCTCATTATCATTTCACATTATAATTTAGGAAAATATATATACAATACACTTTTTGATATGCACACCACATTTTTATTAGAGTGAAGAATCACAATCTTTATTATTTGTTATATTTATATCCCTAACGTTTTTTATCGTATTTTTTCTTGAAATTATAATCTCATATTCTTAATAATGAGTAAATGTTCAAAAACTTTTGTTTATTGTACTTAGAATCTTACAAAAATAAAAGGTTCTACGTACTTTATAGATATTACTTTTTTATTTATTAAAAAAATTTAGAAAGTTGTAACAACGAAATTTTTAAAATCAAAATATCATACAATCAAGATCGCACAGATAATAAGGGATTAAAAATAAAAAATATAACAAAAATAAGTTAATGATATAAATGTAAAATTTTGAAAAAAATAAAGGACATCAAATTCAATTATGTTGTGGTGTAGTTAGTAAAAAAATGTGATGTCAATATAGTCACCCTTATAATTTCACATCTCACTAATTTTACTTATGAATTGATGACTATTCAATTATTACTACACATTTCAAATTTCAATTAAAACACTCATGGTAACACAGATTATGCCGTGTGACAGAATTTACTTTAAGCAAAATAGAGAATTCCACCCCACAAACAAAGTGTGCAGATTTTCAATTTATGTCTAAGTTGAATCCATCTTTTTTCAGCTTGCAATACCCATTGTTGTTTCCATATGGACAGGATAGATATAGGAAGGAAGTGGATCTGACATGCACAGTACGAACATCTTCTAGAGGAAGAAAGAAAGTCACCATGAAAGAGTTCTTTGCTTACAGGTTGCATAAGAGAAATAAAGACTCTCCATATATATTAAGAGCAAAAGGATTATTCCAACAATTTTTTGTTGACAGTTATACAATGATGGAATCATTGCGATTGGCATTTATTAGATTTCATCAGTGGGAGTTGAGGGGTGAGTAGTATATTGGTTTAGCTGATGCAGTTTGCCGTGGTAAGACAGGTCCAGCCAAGTTAGGGTAGCTCATTGTATTGTCTGATTCATTCACTACTAGTGCCCATCATATGCTTCAGAATTACCAAGATGCAATGGCTATTTATAGGTGGGTTGGCTATCCTCAACTGTTTATCATGTTTACGTGCAATGTAAATGGCCTGAAATAGTTCATTTTGTTGAGAAAAGAGGTTTGAGACCAGAGGATCGTCCAAACATAATTTGCAGGATGTTCAAAATTAAGTTGGATCAACTTGTCAATGTGCTCTTCCGATCTCTTAGGTGAAGTCAAAGTAGGTAAACTTGTAACTTAATTTACATATATCCTACAAATTTCATGTGGTCATTTATTTTGTTGTTGATTGTTCTGGGCTTTGTTTCTTTATTTTATGATATGTTTTGTAAACAATTTTTATTTTTTGTGATCAATTGTGTATATTGTAGAGTTCTAGAAATGTGCTTACCGCATGCGCATACTGTGTTGTGGCATCTCAGAAGGAGAGACATATATATGCTTCATCATTGATGAGATAATATCTATAGAGATTCCAGATCATACTTTACGACACCATAAAGGAACTAATGATTTATGGGTCATGTGGACAACTAAACAAGAATTCCCCTTGCATGGAAAAAGGCCATTGTTCAAAGCACTTCCTAAAAAAGTTCATACAACACGCTATTATTCATGACCTAAGTGGTTTCCCAATTTAAACAGAGAGAGACAATGAAAGAATAGTTGAAAAAAATGGTGTGGTACTTGACAACAGGTATATGATCCCACACAATCACATATTACTACTTAAATACGGGGTATATATTAACGTTGAATGGTGCAATTAGAGCCTGTTTGTTAAATACCTATTCAAGTATATAAACAAAGGCAATGACCAAATCACAGTGGCATTTTCTGAGACTGCTGGAGTTTCTAAAAAGAAGAAGGACAATGAGATAAAGATGTATTATGATTGTCGCTGCATCTCAGTATGTAAGGCTACTTGGAGAATCTTTCGGTTTCATATTCACTATAGGGATGTTGCTGTTGAATAGTTGAGCTTCATCTTGCTATGTGAGTATAATGTGTTTTGTTCTTCTAGAGAAAACGTTTGAGGAAGTTATCAATTGCCCTACTATTAATTCGACAAAATTTACAGCATGGATGAATGCAAATGAAAAATATCCTGAAGCAAGAAAGCTAACTTATGTTGAATTCCCTCATAACCTCATATGGAAGTAGCCAGCGAGAGAATGGGTTTATAGGCAGTATGGGTTTATAGTTGGGCGTATTTATTTTAAACGTCCCAGGGCAGGATAAAAGATAAAAGTATTAGTTAAGAATATTATTGAATGTTGTTTGTGGTGCCACAAGTTATGATGATTTGAAGATATTTAATGGAACTCTATACCCCACATTTAGAGAGGCTTGCTATGCTTGTGAGTTGCTTGATAATAACAGAGAGTATGTTGATGGAATTACTGAGGCAAGTCACTGGGGCTCTGCATATGTTCTTTGGAATCTATTTGTCATGCTATTGATGTCAGATTGCTTGACAAAGCCTAGCGTGGTTTGGGAGAAGTATTGGCAGTATATATCAGATGACATTCTTTATAATCTTAGAAAGAATTTGAGCAGCCAAGGTGATATATTTTAAACACTATGCTAATTTCTATGTTTTGTGTTAGTTTCTACTTTTTACACATGAATTACATGGCTTATTATTTGTTTGCCTTTTTGAAACTGACTTTGACTCCATTTATCTTTTCATAAAGCTGCAACTCACTGAGGATGAGATCAAGAATTCTTGTTTGGTGGAAATTGAGAAGATGTTGCGACAGAGAGGAAAGAGTCTGTGTGACCATACAGGTGTGCCTTTTCCTAATATTTCAGACTTCCCTTCTACGGATGATAGTTATATTTATGAAGAATTGAGGTATCATAAAATTGTTCTGGCAGAGGAACTAATGAGATTCAAGGAAGCCAAAGCTCAGTCCATGTACTAGTAGGCCCCAATATGCGATCAAAGGCTAAAGAAATTCGGAAGTCAATAACAAGAATATTGCAACAATTCATAGGTCAAGTCCAAGTAAGAGAAGTATTGAAGACTGGGTAGCCAAGAAAAATCCTTTTGATTGAAGTAAGGGCCAAATGATGCGAAAGAAATAGAGTTTAAGGCATAAAAGAGCATAAAGAATAAGTTTTTGGTTGATCTGGAGCAAATCAGGAAGTTTTGGGCGATGCGGTGCAAATTCAGAAAAACTGCATTTGGAACCATGTGGCTGTACACCCTCAACCATGTGGTCGTACAGCACACACCGGATTAGGCAGAATGGCCGGTACGGCAGCATCACGGCAACAGTGCGGCCGCACTCATTTGGGTAGCAACTAAGATGGCGAATTTTGAACCTTTTTTTTTTTTTCTTTTCTCATCTTCTTTTAATTATTTTGGTTCCTAAAGGACATTTTGGTTCCAAGACATCCTCTAGTATGAGTAAGAGTCATTTTATGTCTTGTAAGGTTAGCTTGGATATTAGACAAGAGGGTGAGACTAATTTCTCTTCCATTTTCTTGTTCTCATTGAACTTGATAAACTTTTTAAGGGTTGATTTCTCTTGAGAATTTTGATCCTATATCTTGAATGCTATCGTCCATTACTCTTGGAGGGGTTAGGGTTTATATCCTAGTTTACTTGAGTTGGTTAGTTAGGGTTCAAGATCAAGCTTCACCAACTTTTAGCTTTCTTGGGAAGATTTCAATCTATGTGGAAATCTTTGGTCAATATACCAAGGGGTTCACATCATTTAGTATTAGAGCAAGGCTATACAAATTGGTATCTATCTTTTATTTTTATTGTTCCTGTTGTTGTTCTTCAGTTATCACCAAAAAAAAAGAAAGATCTCAAAAACAAGAAAAAAAACTAGTTTGATCATTCCTTGCATATTGTGTTGTTGATTCTTGCTATTAATATCTAACTGTCCCAACTTATCATCAATTATTAGCTTATTCAATGTTGGGTACTAAGTGTTTGTGGTAATACTTTAAAGAAAATTTCACTTGTTGTGGCTTACTTGATCAACTCTAAACACCTACATTTGATTGTTGGATCATTTGTCGGTATTTATCCATTGTCTTTTCATTTGGGAAAGTTGTTTGCTCTTGATCAAGGATTATTCTATCTCTTGAATCCCTGTATTTAATTCATTGTCTTTTTCCTTCCATTCCACTTCCTTGTTGGTGTTAAGAGAGAAATTCCGCTTACTATCAAGTTTCCTTCATCACTCTTCATTGATTTTTGTGATTAAATTCTTAAAGAGTAACTTTCCTGAATTAGTTTGTTACGTTCTTTGGAGAACTTGCTTGGAATAGATTTGAGTGAGAAAATTTAGAGTGGTGAGCGCAATATCGAGTGAGAGTTCTCAAATTGTGTGTGATACACAAGAGAAAATTAGCAAGGACACTTCTCACATTTGCACACCACATCCAATTCCAATGATACAAGTCACGAGCCCAATGCTCAAAATCAAGAGTGTGAGGAGATATTACAAACTCTTTCAATGAATATTACAAGGCAACTTAAAGTGACTGGTAGGAGGCTGGATCGGCTGGAAAAAAGAAGGGAGGATCCACAACCAATGGGATGTAATAATCGTAGAAGAGATATGAGGGATGAATTTGCTGGGAATTTTTATAGTGATGAAGATAGTGAACCAAATTGGGATGTTGAGCGAAATAGAGGAGATAGGTATGAGTGGGACAGCCGAAGAGAACATCAGGGAAGGAATAGAGTAGATGAGAATATTGGAAGCCTCAAAATAAAGATTCCATCATTCCAAAGGAAGAGTGACCCGGAGGCTTACATGGAGTAGGAGAGAAAAATGAACCTAATATTTGAGCGTCACCACTACTCTGAGGAAAAGAACATAAAAAGAGTGGTGGCTGAATTCACCGACTATGCCTTGAATTGGTGGGACAATGTCATACTCACTTGCAGGAGGAACTTGGAGAGGAGCGTGAGCACTTGAGATGAGCTGAAAGCTATTATGAGGAAGAGCTTCGCACCCACCTATTACTACCAAGTGCTATATCAAAAATTGTAATCTCTTACTCAAGGATTAGGGGACATTGATGATTATATCAAGAAGATTGAGAAGGTAATGATGAGGGTCAAATAGAAGAAGATAGAGAGGCCACCATGGCCCAATTCCTTAGTGGGTTGAATAGGGAGATAGCAAATATGGTGGAACTGCACCATTATCTGGATTTAGAAGAACATGTGCATAGGGCTATCAAGGTTGAAGATCAGTTGAAAAGGAGAGATAGGTCTACTAAGAAGAGTCATGAGAGATTCCAACTGGGTTCGAGCTCTTCTTGGAAGCCTAAATGGGAAAATTAGAGAAACGATAAAGTGACGACAAAAGATAAGGTTGAATCTTTGAAGGGGAGTGTAGTGTTGCCCAATAAGGATAAATCAAAGGCTGGAGGCACATTCACTAGGAGTAGGGATGTTGTATGTTTTAAATGCCAAATGAGGGGACACTACTCTAGAGAGTGTCCTAATAGCAGAGTAGTGGTCATTTGAAATGGGGAGTGGTTTTCAAATGATGAAGAGGAGGAAGGTGAGCGAGATGAAAGTGATAGTGGTGATGATGTGGAAGGAGTTGAGTCCACCAAAGTTCTTGGTTACCATGAGAGCCCTCAACACTCAAGTCAAGGTTAATGACAAGGGCGAGCAAAGAGAAAATATTTTTCATGCTAGATTTCATATGGGGGATAAGGTGTGTATTGTGATCGTTGATGGGAGAAGTTGCACTAATGTGGCAAGTTAAACTATGGTTGATAAATTGGGACTATTAACAATGAAACATCTCAATCTTTATAAACTACAATGGTTGAGTGACCATGGAGAGGCAAGAGTAACTAGACAAGTGTTCATCAATTTCCATATAGGGATATACAAAGATCAAGTGTTGTATGATACGGTCCTTGTGTAAACCATGCACATCCTACTGGGAAGGCCAGGGCAACTCGATAGGAAGGCTATACGCAATGGGAGTAAGAATAGGTATAGCTTTCATGTGCAAAGAAAACCAGTGGTCTTGTTTCCATTAAGTCCAAGAGAGGTCTACAAAGATCAAACGAAGCTCAAAAAAGACGACAAGGAAGAGAAGGAGAAGAAAAGAGTCAGAGGAAAGAGTTGAGTGGAGACAAAAGGGCAGATGAGAAAAATAGTGAAGGAGAAAGTGAGAAGAGAATGAGAGAAAAGAGAGAGGGAAAGAAAAAAGTGAGCTTTTATGCAAAAAGAGGGAACTAAAGATAGCAGTAAAGGGAAATCAACAAGTCTTGTTGATGGCGTACAAAGAGTTACTACTAAATCTTGATGAAACTCGCAACTCCCTCTCCAATTTGGCTATTAATTTGTTGCAGGGATTTGAAGATGTATTCCTAGAAAAGATGTCTAGTGGGCTACTACCCATTAGAGGCATCGAGCATCAAATCGATTTCATTTACGGAGTGTCATCCCCAACAGCCTGGCTTACCGAAGTAACCCTGAAGAGACCAAGGAGCTCCAAAAACAAATGGAGAAGTTAATGAGCAAGGGATATGTTCAGGAAAGAATAAGCCTATGTGCCGTACCCGTACTCTTAGTGCCAAAGAAAAGTGGAACCTATAAGATGTATGTTGATTGCCCGGCCATCAATAATATTAAGGTAAAGTATCGACATCCCATTCCCAGGTTAGATGACATGCTTGATGAGTTACGTAGTTCTTGCATCTTTAGTAAGATTGATTTGAGGGGTGGCTACCACCAAACTAGAATGAAATGAATGGAAACTTTTTTTCAAAACTAAGGATGGCTTGTATGAGTGTTTAGTCATGCTATTTGGTCTCATAAATGCATCAAGCACTTTCATGAAATTAATGAATCATCTTTTGCATGCATATATTGGCAAATTTGATCTGGTATCCTTTGATAACATCTTAATCAATAGCAAGACCTTGCGTGAATACATTGAGTATTTGAGGTGTGTGTTTACGGTTTTGAGGGAGGAGAAATTGTATAAAAACCTCACGATCTGTCACTTTTGTATGGATAGAGTCATCTTTCTTGGCTATTTCTTTAGTGCTAAAAGTATACAGGTGGATGAGGAGAAAATTGAGGCTATAAGAGAGTGGTTTACTCCCAAAAGTGTCATTGAGGTGAGGCATTTCTATGGGTTGGCTAGTTTTTGTCGAAGATTTGTTAAAGATCTTAGTATCCTAACTTCACTACTCACTGAGATAGTTAAAAAGAATGTTGGGTTCAAGTGGGATGAGGAACAAAAGAATGCATTTAATGCCATAAAAGAAAAAGTTGTGTTCCACACTAGTTCTTGCACTACCTAACTTTGACAAAACTTTCGAGATTGAATGTAATGCCTCAGGGATAGATATTGAAGTGGTCTTGATGCAAGAAACAGATCAATAACATAATTTAGCAAGAAGCTTAATGGTGCCACCTTGAATTACTCCACCTATGACAAGAAGCTATATGTGTTGGTAAGGGCCTTGGAAAATTTACATCACTATTCATGGCCAAAAGAGTTTGTGAGCCACACTGATCATGAGTCATTGAAACACTTAAAGGGGCAAGGGAAGTTGAGCAAGAGACATGCCAAATGGATGGAATATGTTGAAATATTTTCATATGTCGTCAAGTACAAACAAAGTAAAGAAAGCATTGTGGCCGACGCCTTATCAATAAGGTACACTCTTATCACTACTTTAAGTGCAAAGTTGTTTGGGTTTGAATAGCTTATGGAATTCTATGCCAACGATGGTGACTTTGCAAGTATATGAGAAGGGGCTTTTGATAAATTTTATAGACATGATAGGTTTTTGTTTCAAAAAGCAAAACTTTGTGTGCGTAATTGTTCCATAAGGGAGTTATTTGTGAGAGAATCCCATAGGGGAGATCGATGAGACATTTTAGGGTAAAGAAGACCTTGGAAATTTTTCAAGAACATTTCTTTTGACCTAAAATGAAAAGAGATGTAGAAAGGGTTTGTTCTAAATGTATAACTTGTAGAAAAGCCAAATCTAGAGTCTTGCCTAATAGACTATACACTTCTCTACCTGTTCCTGGTGAAGCTTGAACCCAATTTTCAATGGATTTTGTCTTGGGTATACCTAGCACTAAGAAAGGAAGTGATGCAATTTTTGTTGTTGTGATGGGTTTAGTAAGATGTTACGTTTTATTCCATATCACAAAACGGATTATGTCACTTATATTGCCAGCCTATTCTTTAAAGAAATTGTTAGGCTACATGGAGTTCCTAGGAGTATAGTGTCAGATTGAGATGTGAAGTTCCTTAGCCATTTTTAGAAGGTCTTATGGGGAAAAATGAGAACTAAGCTTTTATTCTCCACCACTTGTCACCCTCTAACCGATGGCCAAATTGAAGTGGTAAGTATGACCCTAATACAACTCTTATGAACTATCGTTAAGAGCAATTTGAAAAGTTAGTAGGAGAGTTTGCCTTCCATTGAATTTCCCTATAATTGCAGTGTGCATTCTACTACCAATTTTTCTCCTTTTGAAATTCTTTATGGTTTTAATCCCTTGGCTCCTTTGGTTTTGATTCCTCTACATATTGATAAAAAAATAGCTTAGATGGAAAGAAGAATATCGAGTTGGTAAAAACTCTTTATGAAAAGGTAAAGCTTCAAATCAAGAAGAAAAATGAATAATATGCTTTTCAAGCTAACATGGGAAGAAGGCATATCACTTTTGAGCTGGGAGATAGGATGTGGCTACACTTGAGGAAAGAAAGGTTTCCCAATTAGAGGAAGTCCAAACTATAAGCCTGTGGTGGCTGTGCTTTCCAAGTTACAGAGAAAATTAATGACAATGCCTAGAAGCTCGATCTTCCAAGTAAGCATGTGCTTCCGCCACTTTTAATGTCTCTGATTTATCTCCTTTTGATGTAGGTGAAGATTCAAAGGTGAAATCTTTTCAAGAGAGTGTGAATGATAAGATTCAAGAAAGTCAAAGCTCGGTCTATATACCGATGGGCCGTATTACACGGTTAAAGGCTAAAGAAATTTGGGAGTCAATGATAGGATTAGTGCAAGAATTCGTAAGTTAATTCCAAGTAAGAGAAGCATTGAAGACCGGGTTTGATTGGGATGCAAGAGAGCCAAGAGAAATCCTTTTGATTGAAGTAAGGACCAATCATGTGAAAGAAATAGAGTTCGATGCCTAAAAGAGCATAAAAAATAAGTTTTTGGTCAATCTGGAGCAAATCAGAAAGTTCAAGGCCTTTCAGTGCAAACTCAGGAAAACTGTTTTTGGAGCCATATGGCCACATGCCGTCAACCATGAGGCTGAACAAAACACACCGGATTAGGTAGAACAGCCAATGCAGCCGCACTCAGCTGGACAACATCCAAGATGGCGAATTTTGAACTTTTTTTGTTTTCTTTTCTCATTTTCTTGTAATTGTCTTGGTTCCAAGACACCCTTTGTATAAATAGGAACCATTTTATGTCTTGTAGGGCTAGCTTGGATATTATACAAAAGGGTAAGAGTAATTTCTCTTCCATTTTCATGTTCTCATTGAACTTGATAAACTTTTTAAGGGTTGATTTCTCTTGAGGATTTTGATCATGTATCTTGAGTAACATCATCCATTACTATTGGGGGTTAGGGTTTATATCTTAGCTTGAGTTAGTTAGTTAGGTTTCAAGATCAAGCTTCACCAACTTTTAGCTTTCTTAGGACAATTTCAATCCATGTGGGAATTTCTAGTCAATATACCAAGGGGGTTCACATGAGGAACATTCTAGGTTATTATCTAACCTGATAGATGAATCGCGTGGTGTATATGACACTATAATAAATGCTGTTGATGGCAATAGTGGCAGATCCTCTTCTTGTATGGACATGGTGGAACAGGGACAACTTTTTGGTGGAGAACTCTATCAGCTGCTGGGAGATCCAAAGAGGATAGTGTTAAACATAGCCTCAAGTTGAATGCATCTTTTCTTCTTCTTGGTGGAAGAATTCCGCATTCCAGATTTTCTATACCACTTACTACAACTGAAGATTCAACATGCAATATTAAACTTGGAAGTCCTCTAGCAAAGCCTATAGAGATGACTAAACTAATTATTTGGGATGAGGCACCCATGATAAGCAGGTACTGTTTTGACGCTCTAGACCGTACTATGAGAGATATTTTGCATTTCAGCAATTGATCAGCTATTGGTCAACCATTCGGTGGAAAGACCATTGTACTTGGCAGAGATTTCAGGCTGATATTGCTTGTCATTCTAAAAGGGACTATGCAAGATATCGTGCATGTATCGTTGAATTCTTTTTTTTTTTTTTTTGTGGGAGCATTGTAAGGTTTTGAAATTAACAAGAAACATAAGGCTTAAAAATTTAGAAAGAGATCTGAGTTCAACTGCACTTCAGAACTTCTCAGATTGGATATTAAATGTTGGGGATGGGGATTTAGGTTATAGTAAGGATGAGGAGGCAATTATTGACATACCCGATGATTTATTAGTACCATTGTTACCTGATCCTATCGAATCTATTGTTAAGAGTACATCTCCTAATTTCCTATTTGAGGGCCATTCACCTACCTATCTGAATGAATGCACCATTCTTGCACCTACTATTGATGAGGTTGGTTAATGATTATATGGTGAGATAGAACCCCTCTGAACTGAAGACATATTTTAGTTCTGATCCAGCATCCACCTCAGGATCGGACAGTGATCTGCTTCAGGAAATCCATGCTTGAATTCTTAAGTGGTATTAGATATTCTAGAGTGCCTAGCCACAAGCTAAGGTTAAAGGTTGGTATACCTGTAATGCTTATGAGAAATATTGATCATTCATCTAGATTGTGTAATGATACTTGCTTTGTAGTGACTAGGCATCGGGATCATATTATTGAGCCCAGATGTTGTCTAGACCCAATGCCCGACATAAATTTTTTATTTGAAGATTAAGCCTCATTCTATCTAATGTTAGATTGACATTCACATTTCAACGGAGACAAATTCTTTTGATGGTTTGTTATGTAATGACCATTAATAAAAATCAAGATCAATCGCTTGAGAATGTTGGGATTTTCTTGAGGCAGCCAGTCCTCACCTATGGGCAGCTATATGTAGTAGTTTCTAGAGTCACAGATTAGAATGGTTGAATTTTATGATATGTGGTGTGAATGACCAGCCGAGCAATTTTACATTGCATGTTGTTTACAAAGAGATTTTCAACAATTTATAGAGTTGTCCTATCCACCTCTATCAGGTTTGTTTAGTATAATTTTGGTCATTTTTATAAACCTTTTATTAAATAATTGCACCCTAATTATTTAAATTCTTTAATTGCAGGTTATTAATTGGTCTATGTTTTGATTTTATCTTAAAAAGAAAAAAAAAAAAAAAAGCTAGCATTCATACTTCTTTTCCTTGATTTGAAAAATATAGTGTACATTATCCTTTTGAATTTTGTAAATTTTTTTCCCAATAACATAATTTCGTTTGCATTTTGCCGTATATCTTAATATTGTGGTTTTGGGGATGTAAGTGGCTTAAATTTATTTTATTGTATATATCAGGCGATTAATGTTGATATTTAACTTATATAACAGGTTAATACTAACTCCAAATATTCAGTTGTTTGCTTTGGTTCAATTTTTGCATTTTGTAGACAATTTTTAGGCTTCATTGATTTAAAAATTCATAGTCTGGGAGCACGTGTATTGATTTCCTTGCATATGTATGAATGATTAGAGATGTTGCACTTAGATTTTCTAATTAATCAGGTGTACTCCTTTTTAATGGCATACATTATCCGGTATTATTTACTTGTGCAACGCACCGGTGAAATTACTAGCTTACTTTAAGCAAAAAAGAGAATTCCACCCCACATATGTTAGCATTTACGATATCTAGTAGAAGTGGGTGATGCAAATTATGTAAACAAACAATATTTAAGTCAGCTCATCCATACTTGATGCCCGACCAAACTTTCAAGTGAATTGTATTCGGCGCCAAGCTAATATGTCAGCTCATGAAATAGCTAAGAGATTCATTGCGTGTCAGTATCCATGTATTTCGAATATAGCACCCATCCGGCTACAATAGGTGCTTATGTCTGATGTGACAAATAATTTACCTAATAATGAAAGTTGATTTTTGTTGTTCCAAAAAAAAAAATTATTTAAGTCTTATTATTATTATTGTTATTATTATTTACCAAAGAGATTTATGCAGCATTAATAAGCATAATAATGATTGATATGTCTTCATCAAGGGATTAATTTAACCAATCTGGCACAAAAGATAAAAAAATGAAAAAAATAAAAAAAGAAGAAGAAAAGGGGGCATCAAGAGCTCTTCACGCACTTTATAAGCAAACTCTGTTGTAGCAAAATATCATAGTCCGTATCATTAGCTCTTCTAAATTTTTATGTAGTGTTAGTCTGCCGAATTTAAATGGAGAATTGTACGTGCCTAAAATCATAAAAGCATTCTCTGCCCACCAAAAAAAAAAAAAGAAAGAAAAAAGGAATTCAAGAAAACATGTTAATTGTTTCATAAAAGGCATCATTTATAGGACTTCTTTTGGTGTAATTGATCCTACGTTGCTTTAAGTACCAAAATAATGGTAAATACTATTTCTGTCTCAAAAAGATGGTCATATTTCTTTTTGGGATGATTAGAGTCTAGAGAACTATCGTAGAAACAAATTTCATAGGTAAATACAGCAAAAATAATAGAAGGTAAGAATACAACACAAATCATGAATGGCGGTGATTGGTGGAACATTTCACGGCCTGTATTTAAAGTTTGCATGTATTAGTTGTGTACAATTCTTCGTTCACAAATGTAAATGCTGAACGAGTTGCTTACACCCATCTTTTCTAGAAAATTTTGTTTTCTACTTTTTGTTTTCAATTTTATTTCAATTTTAAATTTTTTAGTGATTTATAATATGACTTTCTAATTTAATAAATAATTACTAACCTATATGTGATCTTTGCATTAAATAGTTATACAAATGTGGATGCCAAAAAAATAATAATAATAATAATAATAATAAAATAAAGTTATACAAACGTGACATTTCTTTTTTTTTATATACAATAGTTTTCTAATTTAATATGACCTTTTAATTAATCGATTATTACATTATATGTGACTTTTTTATTCATTAGTTACATAAATGTAACTTTTCAATTTCTTTATGTGAGTTTGTAATGCAATATGGTTGTTTTTTTTTTTTTAAAGTATTGATTACTCTATGTATGACTTTTGTATTAAATAGACATACAAATGTGACTTTTCAATTTTTATATATGTGAATTTCTAATTTAATGTGACCTTTTAATTAATCAATTATTACTTTGTATGTAAATGTTTGATTCATTAGTTAAAAAAATATATAAATTTTCAATTTCTTTGTGACTTTTAATTCAACGTAATTTTTTTATTATCAATTACTCTATATGTGACTTTTTCATTAAATAGTTATACAAATGTAACTTTTCAATTTCTTTAAGTGACTTTTTAACTTAATATAACTTTTTAATTAGTGTGAAACTTTTTTTCAATTCAATTTGACTTCTCCGTTTTGCTAATGATTTATATGTGATTATTTTTAATTAAATATGCCTTTTCACATATGTGACTTTTTTCTATATATAAATTTTTAGTTAAATAGTAACATAAATGTGAATTCTTACATGTGAGTGATTAATTAATTATGACTTTGCAACCTTTCAATTAAATAGTAACAATCAATATGACTTTTTTAATTAAATGCAAACATTTTTTCTATATGTGATCTTCTAATTAAATAGTAATAATAAATTTGACTTTATATATATTTTTAATTAAATATGACTTTTTTTTTATGTGTGACCTTTCAATAATTAAATAATAACAACGTGGTCTGAACAAATGTCACAGTAATTAGATATTTATGTACTAAGTGAGAGTTCTAAGGTTCACACCACACATTTCCCTGTTGGCGAGAAATAGAATATAGAATTTATATTGTGAGTTTAAATCATCTAGTATCTATATCCTAGATTTTAGGACTCAGAGGTTTGTAATAAATAAGTTAGAATCAAGTTACAATCTTTCCTTTGTTGAATGGAGAAGAATATTTACAGGAAATTTCCTTAGATTTGTATACCAAATATTCTGTGCATTAATAAACTGACTATAGGATTGACTATTTCCTTTTCTTGTAATATCTAATATGATGTATATATTGAGCATAATAGACGAATGAAAATATACAGGAAATTACTCATATTTTCACATTTCCCTATTTCGCCTGTATAAAAAAAATTAAATAATAACTAATAACTGAAAATGTGATTTTTAATTAAATGTGAATTTTTTCTATAAGTGACCTTATATAATAAGACAGTGACATACATAACTTATTTTTTGTGATTTTTTATGTGACTTTTTTATTAAATAGTAATAGTTAATGTGACTTTTTTAATTAAATGTGACTTTTTGTATGGATGAAATTTTAACTAAGTAGTAACATAAATGTGATTCTTGAAAATCATAAATAAATCAAAATAAACTAATAAAAAAGTTATACTTAATAAATAAATGACAACTACAACTCTGCATTTTTTAACTAAATGTGACTTTTTCTACATGTGACCTTTTAATCAAATAGTAACAACAAACGTGACTTTTTAAATTAAAAGTGATTTTTTTGTATGTGACTTTTTAATTAAATAACAACACAAAATATGACATTTTCTATGTGTTTTTAAATTAAAAATGTGATGTATTCTATACATAACCTTGTAATTGAATACTAACAATAAATGTAACTTTTTTAATTAAATGTGACTTTTTTTATAATTGAACTTTTAAATAACTATTAATGTAAATGTAAATGTGATATTTGAAAATCATAAATAAATAAATCAAAATAAACTACTAATAAATAATTTATACGTGTGTGAGAGTTAGAGAGAGAGAGAGAGTGAGTGAGTGATGTAGGCCCACCTACAACTGCATAGCACAATTCAAAGAATACAGATTGTGACTCAAGAATAATCTTTATTTTTCTGAATTCAAAAGTAATCAACCCTACAATGCATAGAAATGAACATAAATAGTGCCGCAATCAACCCTACAATGCATAGAAATGAACAATAGTGCCCTAACGGGCTACAGACTCCAGATGGTCCTGACTCATGCATAAAGGCCCAAACTATACAAGAGCTAGAAAGAAAAATAAAAGGAACAATGAAAACTCATAGGAGGAAGACTCAAATGCCCAAAAGGCGATGTATGCAGTGGCAATGCGACTGGTTGTTTTCAGCTCGTTGAGCTACCCCAATGGAATTTCAGAAATTACATCAGCAGTCCCTTAAGTTTTGGTTACTTAGAGATTGGTCCGTGAAGTTTTTGAAATTTCAGAATCAGTTTTATCTTTTTAAATTTGACAAATTAGTCTTTGGGTTTTGAATTTAACTTAAAAGTTTTGTAAAATTTTTGCCTTTATCAAATTGAGTCAAAATTTAAACTTTATAAAAATTATTTTGCCAAAAGTTATTCATTTGGATAAAAGGTTAAATTTTGACTTATTTTAAATATGATTTTAAGCCCTAAAGACTTTTCAAAACTTATACCAAAGTATAACTTTGATATTAATAACAAAACGAAGAGTTATTTTGTTTGTCCCCTTTAGTTAATAAAATAGATCGATTAATTATCTTAACCATGACATTTTATTAATATGAAATAGATTAATTGATTCGATTAATTAATTTATTTCTTGTTGGGTTCATTTTTTATTTGTCTAAAGCGTTTAGGCTTTTATTGTCAATTACCACAAATCTAGAAATTGATATGTTCGTTAATATTAGATATTAATGAACGTTTGTGGATGAGTATGGACTCGATCCATGTGATTGATTGAATGTATGGTTAATTATTTTCTGTTATTTTTCTTGGGGGCCTTCGAGCTGATTATTTAATTCAGTTGGGCCTGCGTGCATATTATATGATTTTGGGCCTGCGAGTCAATTGTTTTAAATTTTATTTTAGGCCTGCGTGTCCAGATTTCAGCGTCTGTGCCAATTAGTATAGAATACAAATTGGAGATAGACCACAAGAAGACAACTGGTATAGGATACAGGTTGGAGCAGAAAATGGAGAGCATCACATTTAGCAGTCGATGATTGAATGCAATGACCCCTAGGTTTTGACCGACTAGTCTTTTTCATGGCTCAAGATGACTAAATAGATACAGTGCATAATCATCCATCCATATTTATTACATATTGATGATTGCATGTGTGATGTTATTTTAATACATAATTGTGATGCTGATGAGACCGATCTCTTATAATATATTAAATTCATGTTAAATTGTTAATGCATGCCTTCTACTGTTATAGCGAAAACCAGAATTCATTATCGATGTTAGCTTGTTGAGTAACTCAGGGCTGCTCACTCGTGAATATGTTTATCACTATGAAACATATGATGTCTCTGAACAATGGGTCAAATTTAACTAAAGTTTTATTTCTTATTGAGTGACCCAAAGAAATAAGATTTTAGAGGCGTGTCAAGTAAATACATAAGATGTATACGATAATTAGTTATCTACTTGATGATCTAGGAGTCACATGAAGATGTGATTGATAAAGTATCTACCTGAATGTTTTATTACGGCTTGTTGAGTAAATCAAGGTTTTAGTAAAACAAACGGGGTCCTAACCTACTGAAAAATGAAAATGTTTCATTAATTAATGTTAAGAGGATCATTAATTCAGTGGGAGTATAATTAATTTAATAAAAGTCCATATTAAATTAATTTATTGCATTTATTAATTAATTTATTGAATAATGAGTAATCACATTAACTTGAAAGGTATATTTGTTGCCAAAAAGCTTACAGGGCAAAATTTTCCAAACTGACATCGCTATTTGAGAATAGTTCTCGAGCATGAAAAAAATGCATATGCTCTGGAACAGCCGATGTTGGAAATTCCTAATTAGGAAGCTACTCCAGAACAGGCAGAGGTATACAATCGTCATATGGATGACGATAATATTGCAACAGGTGTGATGCTTGCAGCTAAGTCTCCTAAGTTGCAAAAGCTATGTCTCTTGAGTTGCAAAAGCTTATACCATGATATTTCATCTCAAAGAGTTGTATGATGAACAGTTTCATACTGAAAGGTATGAAACATCTAAAAAGCTATTCAGGGCTGTAATGGTAGAAGGTTGTTCAGTTAGTGCCCATGTACTGAAGATGATTGGCTATATTGAAAAATTAGGCTAATTATGAGTTGCTATGGACCATGAACTAAGTATTGACTTGGTTCTTCAATCACTCCCTGATAGCTATTCACAGTTCATTATGAACTTCAATATAAACAAGATTGAATGTACTCTACCCAAGCTATTAAACATGTTGAAGACTGTTGAACCTAATGTAAACAAAGTACAATGGCAAGTCTTGGCTATAGACTCTTCAAAAAGCACTAAGAGGAAGTTTAAAAAGACCTTTAAGAAAGGTTCCAAAAAAGCCAAAGGCATTAGGAAAATGGTTAAGCATGACAAGAAGAAATCTCAGGCCGATGCCACATGCTACCATTGTGGAGGCAAAATGCATTGGAAGAGGAATTGCAAGGCTTACCTCGCTACCTTCAAGGGGAAGAAGTCTACTAAGGCTTCTGCTTCAGGTAATTATTTCATCGCGGTTAATATAACTATTTCTTCAATTTTTTGGGTATTAGATACCGGATGTGGATCTCATATTTGAAGAAATATACAGGGGCTAAAGAATAGTAGACTGTTGCGAACGGGTGAAGTGGACTACGTATTGGGAATGGACCAAAAGTTGCTGCCTTTGTCGTAGGAACACATTATTTTTCATTGCCCTCGAGCTTTGTTTTAGAATTAAAAGACTGTTATTATATTCCTTCTATTACCAAAAATATTATTTCCATTTCATGTTTGGACATAGATTGGGTTTTCATTGATATTAAGAATAAAGGTTGTTCTTTATATCTTAATAATGTGTTTTATGGTTGTGAGAATTTATTCAGTGGCATTTACATTCTTGACATGGAGCATCCTATAATGAGTATAGAATACAAAAGGCCTAAAATTGATGATCGTGTTAAAACTCATGCCTTTGGCATTGCAGACTTGGTCATATAAATGAAAAACGTATTACTAAGTTACATAAAGATGGATACTTAGACTCAAGTGATTATGAATCATTTGATGGGTGCGAATCATACCTTTTAGGTAAGATGACCACATCCCCCTTTACTGGAAAAGGAGAAAGAGCTATAGACTTACTGGCACTTGTACATACAGATGTATGTGGGCCAATGTCTATTAATGCTAGAGGGGGTTTTTCCTACTTTATTACAGTCATTGATGACCATTCTAAATATGGTTTTGTATACATGATGAAGTTTAAGCGTGAAGCTCTTGAAAAGTTCAAGGAATTCAAGTAGGAGGTGGAAAAGCAAACTGGAAAAAATATTCTAACACTAAGATCTGATCGAGGTGGAGAATATTTGAAAGGAGGGCCTTTAGATTATCTAAAAGAGAATGGGATTCTCTTGCAATGGACTCCATCATATACACCACAGCACAATGGTGTATCTGAAAAGAGAAATCGTACGCTATTAGATATGGTGCGATCCATGATAAGCCATGCAGTTCTCCCAAAAATTTTTTCGGGATATGCATTCAATACTACTTGTTACACACTAAATCTTGTCCCATCTAAATCGGTTAATAAAACTCCATATGAACTATGGAGTGGTAAAAGACCAAATCTGTCATACATGAAAATTTGGGGTTGTGATGCTTATGTGAAGTGTACTGAATCAGATAAGCTTGATGCTAAATCTGATAGATGCTTTTTTTGTGAGATGTCCAAAGGAAACTGTTGGATACTATTTTTATAGCCCTGAAATCACGATAGTCATTGTGTCAAGACACGTTATATTCTTAGAAATTATTCAAAGAGGAAATAGTGGGAGTAAAGTAGATCTTGAAGAAGTTCAAGAAACCACCGAAGAAGCTAACTGTTTAGATGAGCCTAGGGTTGAGCTTTCATTAGATGATATAGAAACTGGCAATAAGGAGACATCAGTTCCTAAAGACACGCCAGCTCTGACCCGTAAATCGAGTAGAGCAATTCGTTCTTCTCAAAGATGTGATCTGATGATAACCAATGATACATTGTTAATTGAGGAAGATAAATTTGCAACTTATGTAGAAATAAAGTCAACTGTGGACTCGAAGATATGGCAAGAAGCCATGGAATCCGAAATGAACTCCATGTATGAAAACAAGGTTTGAACCTTAATTGATCTACGTAAAGGAGTGAAACCTATAGGTTGTAAATGGGTTTACAAGAAAAAGATCGACATGGATGGAAAAGTTTTCAATTTGATAAAGATGACTGTAAGGCTAGATTTGTGGTAAAAGGTTATAACCAAAGACAAGGAGTTGACTTTGATGAAACTTTTTCACTAGTAGCCATGTCTAAATCAATTCGGATTTTTCTTGCAATAGCAGCATATCATGACTACGAGATTTGGCAGATAGATGTCAAAACTGCATTCCTTAATGGCAATCTTAGTGAGGATGCGTACATGACACAACCTAAAGGTTTTGAGATCCCATGAGTCAAAAAAAATTTGTAAGCTGCAAAGGTCTATATATAGACTAAAGCAAGCCTATAGGAGCTAGAATATGCGTTTTGATGAGATAATCAAAAAGTTTGATTTTATCAAGAATGAAGATGAGCCATGTGTGTACAAGAAAAGTAGTGGGAGTAAAGTCGTGTTTCTAATTTTATATGTAGATGACATGCTACTATTAGGAAATGACATCTCTATGCTGAAATCAATGAAATTTTGGCTGTCAACTAACTTCTCCATGAAAGATTTGGGAGATGCAGCATATGTTCTTGGGATTAAGATCTATAGAGATAGATCTAAAAGATTGCTTGGTCTAACCCAATCTATGTACATAGACAAAATCTGAAGAAGATTTAAAATAGAAGAGTCCAAGAGAGGACTCTATCCCATAGGGCATGTGATTAATCTCTCAAAAGAAATGTGTCAAAAGACACAAGTTGAGAGAGATCGCATGGATAGGGTTCTTTATGCTTCTGCAATAGGATCTATCATGTATGAAATGTTATGTACAAGACCAGATATTTTTTATGCTTTGAGTGTCACAAGTAGGTTCCAAGCGAACCCTGGAGAGAAACATGGGATAGCTGTTGAGAACAATCTTAAATACTTGAGAAGAACTAAGGATGTGTTCTTAATATATAGAGGAAATAACTATGAACTAAGAGTTCAGGGATATACTGATGCTAGTTTCCAGTCTGATAATTAAAGATGACTGTAAATCTCATTCCGGTTATGTGTTTACTCTTAATGGTGGTGTTGTGTGTTGGAAAAGTTCCAAACAAGCAACAACCGCCGATTCAACAATGGAAGCCGAATACATAGCTACTTCAAAAGCAGCAAAGGAAGCAGTCTAGATCAGAAAGTTCATCACTAAACTTAGAGTTGTTCCTAGCATTGTTGACCCAATAACTTTGTATTGTGACAATAAATGAAGCCATTGCACAAGCGAAGGAACCCAGGTCTCATCAACGGTCCAAGCATGTATTAAGGCGATATCATCTCATTAGGAAGATTATACAAAGGAATGACATAAAGATAGAATGAGTCCCTACAGACGATAATGTTGCAAATCCATTGACAAAGCCCTTGTCACATGACAAGCATGATAGTCATGCTATGTCCATGGGTACTAGATACATGAATGATTGGATCTAGTTTGTTTGGATTTTAGTGTTATACTATTGTGTAAGACATTTTGAGTATAAACACTTATTAATGGATGCATTTTAACGGCATATCTATTATTTTCATAAGTATTATTATCTTATTATCAAAATAATAGAATCCGTAGAATAAGATAAGAATAAATTGTTAATCACAATGGGTTGTGATTGTGAGATGCATGTTATCATTTATTCTTAAACTATCCCTAGTCGAGGCAATTACAGGATACGAATACTGTTGTTGCGAATAGACTAGTATGTGTTACATTTCTTTCTTAGAGAGTAACTGATCTCATAAGTTAGAATATGAGGACATTTGAATGAACACATGGATGCTTTCTTAGTAGAACAAGCATAGGAAGATCCACCTATAGATACCAAGTGGATATTATCCTAGCGTTAATGTTTAATCTGTAATGGACGCTTGTGGAATTGGTATTTTGACTTGAGAATACCATAGAATCTTATGTAATGATTGTTATAATTAGGTGGACATTTGATGAGGCACTATCCATGAGTTATCAGGAAAATACTGTACAGGTATAATGGAAGTTATATGAAGGTTGTGAGTATTCAAGATGAGGATTCATCACTCCTAGATATTAGGAGACTGTAATCCGCTTTTCGCTACTTGAGTTGATGAAAATTCCCTGGCCAAGGTATGATTGTGAATTGAAAGAAGTTTCAATCATGATCATGAGTTAGTCAACGTCAATTCTATGTGAATAACATAATTGGTTGAAATGAGAGTGACGCTTATCCATATCTCTTAACCAATTGGGTTATATTGATGAAGGGATTATCTTTCCGCGGTAATGGTACATGAAAAGGTCTTATCATACCATATGACATCCCGTTACATGGATTGCCTTGATACATTGCTAGATGTCAATCTTAAATGGCGTCATGAACTGATTGATCTAGGTGAATCGATGATAAATTAAAAAAGAGATTTTAGTTTGTCTTATTCTAATTGGATTAGAATAATATCATGGTGTTTGCCATGATGAATGGGAGCCTAATGAGTCACACACCCGGTGCAAGAATTGGAGTCTTAGAATTGGACCTTGTCCAAGTAGGAGTTTGTTGAAATTAATGTACAAGACCCAATAGTTGGACCGGGTTTGTACATAATGGACTAATTTAATTAATAAGATTAATTGCGTCAGACAGTACATGGGCTCTAGAATCCAAATCAAATTAGGATTGCGCTTCGGTTTCGTACGAAACTTATAAATAGAGCGATTTAGGGTCTCGGGTTACTACGAAATTCACATACACATTCTGTTTTAACTTGCTAGCACAAGATAATACATAAACCCTAATCCCACTAAAAAAGCTAATGTTCTTAGATTGTTCTTACTGTATGGATTATTGTTAGAGGCTGGATGCTTGTACAGCTGTGGTGTGATCAGATAAACCAAATTTACTGGTTCGTTATAGGTAACTTTATGATCAAGAATTCCATCTAAAGAGCAAGTTTGAACTTGATATAAGAATTATAGTTTTTATTTTCACTGTACATCTTGTCGGTAATTCTTAATAGTAGGAGTGTTGAAAATAAGGGTGGAATGGAACTATAGTTATACTGCATTTTGGTCAACGTTTGTAATGCAATTCTACCAGAAAACAACTACGACTTCGCAATTAATTAATTAATGTAAATAATACAACAATAAACAACAGACTGAGATTTAAGGATAGAATCAAACTAAATCTGCGAGTCGTTGACTGTTGTACTATGACATGATAGCAGACAGAGAAATGGTCAACCGTGCTCACTTAGTTTTAACGTAAAAGGAAACGTATAAATTAAGATGAGTACATGTAGTACAAAATCTTTTTGAATAATTTGAAGAAATGATCAATTGAATTGATGCGCTTGATATTTTTAATCTGACAGCGCAATTCTTTTCAACTATAGACCCATTGAAATAAAGTAAAACTATTTATTTAGGCTTGAGATCGGTCTCCAGTCTAATTAATATCACTACATTGGGGGATATGTGTAGATTCATAAACACATAGGAACATTGATTTATTTAACTACCAATAAAGAAATGATAACTAGACTGGAGACTGATCTTCAATGTAGATAAATAGCATTATTAGTTGAAATATTAACTCCATTCACATGTCTACACACACATGTATTCATGTGCCCATCATCATATGGTTTTACATGTAGCGGAAAATATTTAAATTTTTAAAATTACCGCCACATTTTGTTAACTACAGTGGATAGGTGATTAACTTTATGATCTCAATACCCTCGAAAATTCTCAATAAGATGGGAAACAAGATTATAATTGGGATGGCGGAAGTAAAGGGTAATTATATTGTCACCATAAAAAGTAATTTACACCACAATCTAGAACTAGAATAATTTTTTCTATTTATTACTTGAGGAATTACATCAGTATCCTAACTTAGCCTTATAGTCATGCTTGAGAAATATGGACTATAAGATAACTCACATATGGCCTATAAGTGGTAATTGCTAGGAATTTAATCAATTTCCCTAAACTCGTGTGATTAAAATAGTCAATCGATATATCAAACAATAATATATGTGCGAAAACGTAAATAACATCAAGAATTATTTAACGTCGTAAAATCCTCTAATGAGAAGGGAACTCGATGGGGGCAAACTGACAACTCCACTATCACCAAATAGTAATGGGAATACAATATTTATCCTATCAAGATTATTGCCCTAAATCAAGAGGTAATCACACACTACCACAATTGAGCAACACCGTCAAGAACAATATTCTTGGCACCACAAATAACTCATCTAACAATAGATGGAATCCAGTAATCAATAACAAGAGATGAGAAAAAATGTCACGTAACCCGTTCCAAAAATTAACTTAGAGAAACCACCACTTAAAGAAATCGAACACCAAATCAAATGTCGAAGAATCTCATTCCAAGCAATAAAATATAAGGCTGAATTTTCCTTCCCAAATTCTCTCAAACTTCCGTGCGTAATTTTGTGTTCTGCCCCGTGCGTCTTTTTCTTTTTCCGCGTATTCTGCTTCTTTTGTGTATTCTTCAGCAGCCAAAAAGTCAAATATATATAGCCTCAATTTGCCTTGCAAATTTCGAGCACTCCAGGACAAACTAAATTACTATACAATAAATAAATAAAAATAAACGAAGTTACACTCATGAATCTTAAGTTTTTTTAGTGTTCCAATCAAATTGCTTTACATAGTGATGACAAAAAATACCCCTAACCTAATGGGAGTACCCACCCTGAAAGGTGCAATATTTTTTCGATCTACAAACCTATACTGTGGGATGGACCAAAATTCCATGTCTTAATCTGTACACAGCTGCTTAATTAGAAGTAATGAAAAATATAAAATAAATGAGAAACAAATTCACAAACGAAATGGATTGATGAACATATCAAAAATTCGATATGGATTGCCTTGACCTGCACATCAATCTGGTCAAGTCTGCCCTCCCCTGAATTAGGTGGCTTGCAGATTAGATCATGGGCAATCGCCCGTTGATATTTTTCTGATACAATCAAATTATGTTTTTTAATTATTATTGTTTATCTATATTTCTTATTACTATCTCCAATCCATTTAGAATTTGAGGGTAATATAGTCTTTTTAAATTAAATATACATATATAAGAAATTAAGTATGCGGCACATTTGTACCACAGTTTTCCAGTCAAAAAATTTTTTATTATGGTCTTTCTCGACATTTTGTTTTATATTGCTGTAACTCATGTGATATTTTGGATTTTTTTAAATTTTTTTATTCTCTCCTGCCCTATCTAATAAATTTTGAAATTAGAATTGATTGATCAATACATATCCTTTCAATTTGTTATCTTAACATTGAAAAGTTTTTTTAAAATTTTTTATCCTACCACTTTTTTTCCTTATCAATTCCGATCTTATATTTTCACGGGAAGAATTAGATTTCTTAGCTTAAATTCTCCCAAATCTCTACAAAATATGTTATGTGCACTATTTTTTAATTGCATTAAAAGGTCTCTGGCTTTCTTCGTGACTGCATTTATGCTCCGAGATTTTTTGTTATGCTTTTTGTAGTTAATTTCTAATAGATTAACTAACCGAATACGTAAATCATAGTTTATAACTATATATTATGTTATCTCTGTTTAAAATTAAAGCAAAAATTGTGCTTTCTTAACCATTATCTTTTGTATTATTTAAAATTCTCATGAATAAATAAGTAATTTGACATCTAAAAAGAGAAATTTTTTTGACAAAAAAATATCTATATAGGAAAAATTATGGTTAATGGCAGATTAAAAAATAATTTACGGGAAAAAAGTTAGGGATGCATCACATAAAAAAGCAAATATCGAAAACCTTTGAAATAATTATTATGTGGTGTACTGAAAAAATTCATGGTGTGAATATAATTGGCCATAACCTTTACCTTTCATTTTAGATTATCCAAATTTATTCCTCTAAATTAGATCATGATATATCAATCGTGTATGGATAATCCAATTTAACTCATATATCTTTCTGTATTCAATCAATTCTTATTTCCCATGATGTTTCTTTTGAATATTACAAGGGTATTGAATCCTAGACTTAAGGCGTGAGAAGTTCACTTGAATGCCACTAGATCACTTCGCTCAAGTTTTGGTATGGAGACACTAGGTGTCACCGTTATACAGATATCCGATATATGTGACGCATTCTCATTCACTAACACATGACCCTAGATGTGTGTCTATAAAATTAACGGAGGAGAATGTGCTACATGCACCAGGTGTCTCTATTGTGCAGACACTAGGTGTCTCCCGATCAAAATTCCACTTGAGTTTTGGCATTTTTATTTTCCATGATTGATGTGCTACAACTTGCAATTTAAATTATTTAACTTAATCCTTATTATTATTTATAATTTATTGATATTCAAATAAATCACCATTGACATTGATCACCTGTGTTGCATGCTTTGTGCCTCCTGAACTATATCCTTCACCTTTTTTTCCCGTGAGAAGATGTCTTGACTTTTTAATTTGTTTTAGTTCATGCTTTTCATAATTGATTTACTGCAATTTAAATAATATATTAATTGTTGAACTTGAAACATGTCATTGGTTCCTTCAAATGGGTGAAATGAATTCACAAAAAAATGTCGTCCAATACAATAATAATATCTTCTCAATGGTCATTTAAGAAGATGTCTCCACAAAGAAATGATTTGGTAGTTGAAAGGGGCCAAAAAAAAAAAAAAAAGTGTGTAAACGTAGGATGTTGGCAACAATGAGTTATCATCAATGATAGAAAATAATGAGTGAATAATTTAAATAAATATGGTGGATAAGAACTAAAAGGAAGATAGGAATTAAATTGGGGTGTTTTTACATGATTAATAGATTTTAATTTAATTTTCCTGTAAAAAAATAAATTTTAATTTAATTTAGAAGAAAAGAATTGAACCATTAGATTATTGAAAGTGAGCGGTATGAGATGATTTGTTAAATTAGTTTATCAAATATATTGGTATGGAATCGCACCGAAAAACGAACTTATAAAACTTCATATTCACTTTGTTTGGAGAGACCCTTATTTGTTTAAAAATTTGCCTGCACGATTTATTAAGGTTGATTGGACTAGACAGTGGGTCCCCAATTGTAGGAAAACACTGGCCAAACTCAAAGAAAATTACTAGACTACCCTCAATCTTAATTTGACTCAAAAGTATGTTAAGAGGGCCCCTTATCTTTTGTTGGGTAAAATAGGAAGACTGGGCCCCTTTGGTGCATTGTCAGAGCACCTATCAGTCAAAAGGTTTGTTGGCCCCTCGGTTGTCTCCCCCAATTTAAACAGAAACTTGTTTAAATTTTTAACAAACTAGGTGATTATTTATTTTTAAAATAATTTGATCTATGTTCCTCCTGTGTAACGCACATGTGAGAAACTACTATTAGATTATTACGTTAAAAAGTGAAACTAAAGATTAGAATGACTAGATTACAAATGTCAGGGTTAGATTAATCAATAAAGTGAAATATTAGACATAGTGCCAACTAACCAATTAGTATTGTAAATATAATTGAGCAAGTATTTTTTTTTAAAAGTACATTTACAAATCTGCATTATAGCAGCACAAATACTCATAGATATTTATTCTACTGAAACAAAAAGCTAAAAAAATTAACAATACAAACCCACATAGAGTGGACCACTATCTCAGCATAACCGCCTAACCAAACGAGCTAGGCCTTATTAATAGCCAGTATCTTTCTTAACTGTGTTTTTTCATTATTTTTATTATGAAAACTAAACGGGTTATTACTATAGTACTAGCGAAATTCTTATAGTGTATTTATCATATATATTTCTAGTTAGTGGCGAGATTATAATATCACTTAGGAATTAATATTTGTAATGGTACAATTCCAAGAAATGATAAGTTACCTGATGTATACACCATTATGTGGCGTATTTAGATGCACATTACATAGGGAACCCACTTGTATATTTCTAATTGGAGTGTATATAAGCTCACCACATGGATATATGGCACCATAATGGTGCCATATACATGGGGAATAATTAGGTAAATCAGTTATTTTAACTATATACTTTTAAAAACTAGGATCAGGTGGTCCCTTTTTGACAAATCAGGTGTAACGCATTGTATGGCAACACATGATGCTGCAGAATAGGAGAGGCTATGTGATGGTGGCGGCGCGGCTTTACACAGTGCAGCAGCTGCGGCGGCGGCAACAGCTTCACATGAGAGAGCAAACTAATAAAAAAAGCAAGCCATGAATGACAGCCATCAACGACTTCAAAGAACTCATCTTTCAAAATGTAATTTCATCTATCAAAATCTAGATTACCCTTATAAGGTTTCACAGATGAATTGCTCAATCCCGAGTCATTGCGGATCTGAAGCAAAAACAAACACAAACGTGTGGGGACATACGTAAAAAGATGTTATTCTTATTGTTCTTATTATTGCAATGATTTGTTGAACATAGCAATATTATTGATTTAGTGATTTCACTAGCCTTCTGCGTTCTAGGATTTGTAATGATTTGTTTCGGCGAATTGTTTTTGTTGTAGTTTGGTGTTTTGGAATTGTGTTAGATTTTGACTCAGTGTTTTTGGTGAGTTTTTTCTGTTGTGACTCGGTGTTTTGGAGTTACGTTTGATTTTGACTCGGTGTTTTGAAGAGTTATTTTGTTGTAACTCGGTGTTTTGGTGAGTTATATTGATATAACTCGATGTTTTAACGAGTTGTTTTTGTTGTTTTTAGGTGTTTTGGACTTGTGTTTGATTTGACTCAGTGTTTTGGCGAGTTGTTTTTGTTATGACTCGGTGTTCTAGAGTTGTTTTTGATTTTGACTCGGTGTTTTAATGAGTTGTTCTTGTTGTGATTTGGTGTTTTGGTAAGTTGTTTTGATGTGACTCAGTGCTTTGGAGTTGTGTTTTGATTTAAGTCGGTGTTTTGGCGAGTTATTTTTGTTGTAACTTGGTGTTTTAGAGTTGTGTTTGGTGTTTTAGCAAATTGTTTTTGTTGTGACTCGGTGTTTGGATGAGTTATTTTGATGTAACTCAGTGTTTTGACGAGTTGTTTTGATGTGACTTAATGTTTTAGCGAGTTAGTTTTGATGTGACTCGGTATTTTTACAAATTGTGATTGTTGCGTATATAAACAATTGAAATACATGATTTTCCAAAAAAAAAAAAATATCATGTACGTTAATTTTAAAAAGTGTGTAAAAAACTTTGTATTTTTCAAGTTACCCATATATATTGCCCCTCATTTGTTATATATTTACATGGGAGCAAAACAAGAAAAATAAATAACTCATAAATTCGCTCTCATTTTTCATCACCCGCTAGACATCTAGTGGGATTATCCCACAAAATGTACATTAGCCAGGTGATAATTTGATAATTCATATGTGAGACAACCTATAAGAGACAATTTGCATGTAGATTATTTAGTTGTCACCTGTTCATCTAAGTACATGCCCGTATCCCGCCAGATACCCGACCCATGATCGATTTTGCGTTATATATAATTATATATATATGTGTATATATTGAAAAATGTCAAAGTAAAGGTTTGAATACTCATCAAGACAATTCCTGAAAGACTCTCTCTCCCCACAGGAGACCGACTTTCCCTTCTTCCTCAACAAAGCTTCATCTCAAACGGCAACCACCTGAATCTTCTTGTTTGTAGCTGCTTATTCTCAATCGACTAGCTATTTTCTCGATTTCTTTGTTTAGACCATATATCAGAGAACACAGGTGAATCTTGGCCACTATTAAGACACAACAGATTTGAGCATTTATAGCAGCCATGGACGACATCAATAACTTGTGGAATTCGTTTTCTTTAACCAATGACGACGAACTGGTGCTGAAAGTGGATGAAGACACCGTCCGAACCCATATTAACGAAGCTAAATGTGTTCTACTGGGAAAAATCCTAATCCAAAAATCCTACCACCGTGAAGCATTTAAAAGCACTATGTTAACTATGTGGAAACCGATAGGCGCGTTGCAGATAAAATTTTTAGAAGATGATGTCTTCCTTTGGAATTTGCAGATAGCAGAGACCGAAACAGAATTATTCAGGGACAGCCTTGGAATTTTAGTAAGGCGCTGCTGGTGTTTTCCCAGAAAGATAATGAATCCGGTAAGATACAACCGTGCTTTAACAACGTCCCTTTTTGGATACAGGTCTATAATCTTCCTTTGATACATATGAGAATAGATATGGCACAGAAAATTGGAAATCATATGGCTCCTTTTTAGATGTTGACTGCGATGAGCACGGGTCTTGCTTAGGCAAATTTCTCAAAATCGAAGTCGAAATAAATGTTGAAAAACCGCTGAGGAGATTTATCAGGATTCAATTAGGAGAATCAACAAACTTGACACAGCTTGAATTAAAATATGAAAAGCTCCCCCGAGTACTGCTTCTTGTGTGGTTATTTAAACCATACATTCGATGAATGTGGAGAAGATTTTCCTCCTATTCTACGACGTAAAGAAAACCACAGATACGGGGACTTTCTTAAAGCCCCTGTGGGAAGTAGAGGCGGGAATAGAAGAGAACAAGACAAAAGATGGAACACTGATGTTATTCAATTGTTGCAATCCTCGACTGATGGAACAAATGAGATCCCATGCCAAGAAGAAGAGTCAGCGAAATGTTGAAAAAAATCCTATGGACTATTCCGAAGAAAAAGAATTTAGAAAACGGGATAAGGAGTTGGAGACTACAACAGACTGCTTGCTGATGCGTACAAATGAAAACGAGTTGGAAATGGATGAGAATGGCCAAAATATTCCATCCCAACCGGTCTAGGAACCGAAACCGAAAGCCAAAACACAGCCACCAACAAAACCTGTTAAACAGCCAAATATGCGAATGAAAACAGAGGAATTAGCACAGATAGATGACAAGAATATGCTTAAACAGGAACGAAAAGCAGACTCAGATGAAACAGTTTTGGAGACAAGAAGGAAGCGGCAGATTTTAGAGCACAATATCACCTCCTCTAATGTATCCACGCAATGAGTCTTTTAAGTTGGAATGCCCGAGGCTTGGGGAGTCCTCGGGCATTAACTAATCTATGGAGGGCTATCCGTGACCACTCCCCTTGCTTAGCTTTTATTATGGAGACTAAATTGTATGCAAACAAAGCGGAAAGGGTTAAATATACTCTTGGTTTTGAAAACAGTTTTCATGTGGACTGTAAAGGACGGAGTGGGGGACTGCTATTGATGTGGACTGATGAATGGACAGTTACCTTACTGGGATATTCAGTTCATCACATTGATGTAATTATCGATAGAGGCTCGGAAGAAAAGTGGAGAATCGTGGCGTTCTACAGAGACCCTTGCACTAATCAACGAGATAATAGTTGGGACTTAATTCGAAGACTACATAAGACTAGTTCTCTGCCGGTTACATAAGACTACATAAGACTAGTTTCCCAATTCAGCTATGGGAAACTTTCTTAAGGTAGTCAAGGAATGCGAATTATGTGATCTACGATTTTCTGGACCAAGATATACCTGGAGAAGCTCTTTTTCCAAACCTGACTTCTATGAAGAAAGGTTGGACACAGTTTTGGCTTGCCGCAACTGGATGGACCTATTTGACAGAGCTTATGTCAAACATGGAGAATTCTATGGGTCAGACTATAGAGTGATTATCCTCGAATTGGAACCTTCTTGGTGGAAGCAAACTTCAACTGATACAAGCAGAATGTTTAAATTCGAGCCAGGGTGGCTACGAATACCTGGATTTGGTAATATTATCAGAGAAGGATGGTCGACTATTCAGACTGGAGATATACAAGAAAGGCTTAAACATTGTGCTGAAAAGCTAATGCGCTGGAAGAGGGAAAACATTGGTCATATTCCAAGAAGAATCAATGATTGTAGGAAAAAGTTGGAAGCAATCTACTCTAGACCTGGAAAAATACAAAATCAACAACAGGTTTTGGAGCTTGAGAAGGAACTCACACTGTTATATGAATTAGAGGAGTACTATTGGGACCAGCGTGCTAGATCTCTGGCTTAAAATGGGAGATCGCAATACTTCATATTTTCATCGAAAAGCGAAGATCCGGCGAAAGAAAAATCAGATTCAAAGACTGGTTGATAGTGCTGGGTATTGGCAAGAGTCAGTAAAGGAGATAAGTCAAATTATTAATGATTTCTTTTCAAGCTTATTTACCTCCTCAAATCCACTTTTAGCAGACTTCTGCGAGGCAATGGGAGATAGAGGTCCTTTTCTCTCGAAGGAATCTAAAAGCTTACTGGAAGAACCTTTCACAGCATATGAGATTAAAACTGCTCTGTTTAGCATGGGACCGTTGAAAGCTCCGGGGCCTGATGGCTTTCAGGTGGCTTTCTATCAGCGGAATTGGGATGTTATCGGATCGGAGGTAGTCAAATTTTACCTGGAATACCTAAATGGCGGGGGATCACTAGGTAATATTAATCATACAAATCTTGTCCTTATTCCAAAAGTTAAGAATCCTAGATCTATTGCCGAATTTCGTCCTATTAGTTTATGTAATGTTATATATAAAATCATCTCCAAATCAATTGCAAATAGGATGAAACTGGTGCTTAATGATGTCATTTCTCCTTTCCAAAGTGCTTTTGTCCCTGGCCGACTCATCACAGATAATATCATTGCTGCATTTGAACTTATGCATTCCTTGAGGCGTAGAACATCTGGAAAGATTGGTTTTGTTGCTCTGAAGCTTGACATGATGAAGGCCTATGACCGTGTCGAGTGGTCTTTCTTATTTTATATGTTAACTTATCTTGGCTTTTCTGCAAATTGGATTCATCTGATTCAAGGATGTGTTTCCACTACAACTTTTTCCTTCCTAATCAATGGAAAGACGACAGGTTTTGTATCCCCTACCAAGGGCTTGTGACAGGGGTGCCCCATTTCCCCATATCTGTTTATTATATGTACTGAAGGACTGTCTCGTCTTATTTTGCAAGCTGAGTATAATAAACCATTGACTGGCTTTCAATGCTCGAGATTGGGTCCCCGAGTCTCTCACCTTCTTTTTGCAGATGATAGCTTCATATTTTGCAAAGCCACATTGGAGGAATCCTCAAATGCTAAATCTATGCTACACCGTTATGAAATCGCTTCAGGGTCGAAGGTGAATCTCCAGAAATCTGCACTCACTTTTAGCCCCAATACAAAGGAAGATGTTCAGAATTCTTTCACGTGGTCCTTGGGGTTGGAGCAGTTCCATTCTCATAACAAGTATCTTGGCCTTCCTTCTGTCATTTGAAAACGCAAAAAAGTTAGTATTTGATGGTCTACGTGAACGGGTTTGGAATAAATTGCAATCATGGAGAGGTAAATTATTCTCAGTGGGAGGAAGGGAAGTGCTTCTAAAAGCAGTGGTTCAATCTACCCCTACCTTTGCAATGAACGTATTTAGGATAGCATAAGGAATTTGTGATGATCTTATCAAAGCTGGAAGCTTCCTTCTGGTGGGGAAATAGCACAAGAGAAGATAAAATGCATTGGATTAATTGGAAACAAATGTGTCGATCCAAATTGGTTGGATGGATGGGCTTCCGTCACCTATCGTATTTTAACCAAGCACGTGTGGCCAGGCAAGCTTGGCGAATTTTCACTAATCCAGATACAGTGGCAGGACAAATTCTGCAGTACAAATATTATCCTCACTACCCTTTCATGCATGCTACAGCTCAAGGAGACAGCTCATATCTTTGGAAAAGTATTCTATGGGGACGTGAGCTGCTGCAAAAAGGAGTCCGATGGAGGATTGGAGATGGCCGACGTATTACGGTTTTTTCATCCCCATGGCTCCCTCGTCCATATTCCTTCATGCCTATTACCCCTTCAAATGGTAATCTTCTCTTGACTGTGCATGACTTTCTATTACCAGATGGCTCCTGGAATTGGGATATTGTTAAACAAATTTTCTTCACTCCTGATCTAGAAGCTATTGGTCAACTCCCTGGAGGTTGTCTTACTTCCCAAGATGTTCCGATATGGCATTTCGACCATTCAAGTAAATATACTGTTAAATCCAGATACTATTTGGCTAGTAATCTGAAAGGGGACCCTCAGATATATACTAATCATTTGAATCAGTGGTGGAAGTATTTGTGGAAAGCCAAACTACCAGCAAAAGTGAAGATATGTATATGGTGCATAATGAGAGATATTCTTCCAACCAAGTTAAATTTATGGCGTCGTAAAGTTACAGTTTCCCACATTTGTGATAGATGTGGAGTAGCTAGTGAATAAGTTGAACACTCTCTGATCTTCTGTGATGCTATGATGGAGATATGGGAAGGGAGTATTTTCTGCTCTTTCATTGCGAGCAGTTCTAATAAGATTTGTAATATGAATACCTTTACGCTTTGCAGAGATATAAGGTGCCATTTTAGGATTTCATTTCCTAGTACCATAGCCAAAATGAACCCCTGCCTCTATCATCTCTTCCAAATCGATGTTCCAATATCTTCTTGTCATTTCTCCCCACATCCCCTTTCTTTTTTTTT
>CAVNYN010285149.1:0-20537 GCA_963692815.1 Nyctanthes arbor-tristis | reverse complement strand
AACGGTCATCGGTTGTAGGGTCTTGGGAGCCGGCTCCAAGAGGTTCATCCAATTTAATGGCTTAACAACCAAACGACCTAAAGAGCCCATTTTAGAGACCTCTGAGGCAAGTCTTCATTCCTATGTTCTTGCGGTTTAGGACGTCTAGGTGCTACGTTAATGAGCTCATAGTTCCCAACCCAACGCCACGACCTGACAAGCACGCCAGCCAAGAACCAATAGGGAGACCCACGTGAGGTACCTTGTCGCTTACGACCGATGGGACTTTAGCATTGAATGCAAGCTAATGGCCACCGGCTCCACACATGACCTAAGCAGTCATTAATAAAAGAGTAGAGGTCAAATCCTAGTTGACATGACTCATAGGTCATTTGTATAGGCCCAGTATTAAATGTATGTAATTATCGCCCCCGTGCAACTGGAAAAGGTAGCATTATAAATAGAGGCAAATAAAGCTGAGTGAAGGCAATCCCACAAAAAAAAAATCTCATTCCTCTTGTCTTTGGCTCCGATCTCTCTCTTCTATTTATTGTAAACATTCCTTGCTTTTACACGTTAACTAATACAAGCCGATTCAAATACAAATTTTCTGCGAATACAAATATTTTTGTTGAGTCGAATGCTGAATTTGATATAAACAAATTGGCGCAGTCTATGGGAAACTTCACAAAAAGCTATATAAAAAACTCTTGTTCAAAGGAATTAGTGGAATAACCTCTGGAAGCCAAAGAACAAGAAGCAATGATGGCCGATTCCCCCTGACTTCGAAGGAACCGAGGCATGGCTGGAGCCAGTCCCTCAGAGCCTCCAGCGGCCATGGAAACTGAGATGCTCCGGCGGTAAGTGGAAGCCCTCGTGGAGGAAGGGCAGTGGCTACAACAAAATAACACGCCAACTTCCCAAAAACACACGTCTGAAAGCACAGCTAGGGGCAGCGTTTTCACAAGATTGGGCCCCCAGCCCCGATAGGGCTACGGAAGGCAGAGATCACTTGCGCCATAGTGACTAAACAAGCACAGACAAAACTGAAAGAGCTAAATGCTCACTCGTTCTTGCCAACACATGATAAGTTCACCCCTAGAAATTCTTCGAGATCACCAGCCAGCCTCTCAATAGACCTATGAGCTGGATCAATGGAGAAAACAGCTGAACGACCGCAAACAAAAATAGTTCGGGGTAAAAGAAGTTTCCAGCCAGAGAAAGAATAAGAAAGCTTCCACCATTCTTGAGCCGATTACCGTCTTTAACGTTTTCGTAGAATGCATCTTTGAACTTCTAAGGGGAGACCCGATCTTGCTTGAGGCAAAACCCGTAAGGAGGACGATAAAAATGCGAACCAATCCAAATATTATAGGCACCACAGGGCCATAAGGCACGACACAAATGGCTACAGGTACCTAAGGCAAGAGATCGAATGGTTGATTAGACAGGGATACTTGAGTGACTTCATAGCAGATCACCAAGGGTTGAACGACAAGCTTGTCCCCTAGCAAATCTCGAAACCCAACCTCCTGAAACCTAACCTCCCATTGAGGTCTGTACGCTCAGCATTAGAGACCTTGGCGCAGACTGTTCTAAGAGATAGAGGCGAGGTCTCGTGCAAAAAGTCTAGATCTCCTATCACTCATCCGAGAAACATTTCCATTCCTCTCCAGTGAGTTCTTTCTCTCCTCACCGCCAGGCTATCAGCAACCAACCAAAGCCCCATGTGAGATCTCTTGGTCATTACCATGACGGTGTCAGGGGTTGAAATTCTGAGGACCGTGGTCGAAAATAGCAGCACTGCTAACATTGTCTATTGGGAGGCTTTCCAACAAATGAAGATGGATCATGGGGATATATGGACAGCCCTATGAAGTTAGGCTTCAAGGATTCACCAGAGACCATATAAGAGCCAAAGATTAGGCCACTCTTCCTGTCAAATTAGAGGACGGTCCCTGTAAAAGGAAAATTTTGGCAGACTTCCTTGTTGTAGACGTACCTTCAAGCTACAACGCCATACTCAGGCAGCCCTCCTTGTTCGAGCTTAAAGCCATGACCTTGGTATTCCATCATGTCATGGAGTTCCCCACCACCCAAGGAATTGTGACTATACGAGACGACCAGCCAGCATCGCCGGAACTAAACCCGGAATATGTCACTTATACGAAACCTCCATTAGAAGTTTATACCCTGGATCCAAGAGTCAGTAATTCCAGGGCACAAGCTTGCCCAAGTGATGAGCTCGAGACCATAAGACTAAGTGATGATAAGTCAAAAGTGGAACTCAGAATTGGGGCCAGAGCTGAAGAAGCCGATGAGAACCCTACTTGTCCAGTTCCTGAAACAGGACCTGGACATCTTTGCATAGGTCTACAAGGACATGGTAGGCATCGATCCCAAACATGCCTGTCATAAACTCAACGTCGACCCTACAGCCAAACCCGTAAAATAGAAAAGACAGCCCCTCAATGGTGAAAGATATGAGTCCTTGGCCAAGGAGGTGGAGAAACTATTTGGAAATAAATTTATAAGAGAAGCGCTATGTCCTCAATGGGTAGCCAATCCTGTCCTAGTTAAAAAGAGTAATGGCGGTTGGAGAATTTGCATATTTGAACAAAGCTTGTTCCAAAGCGTGTCCCAAAGACAACTTTTGCCTGCTTAGAATCGACCAGATGGCTGATGGCACTACTAGACACGAGCTGTTAATTTTCATGGATCCTAATTAGGTTTTCATTAAATCCCCATGCACCTAGGGGACAGGGAACACACTTCATTTGTAACAGAAAGAAGACTCTATTGCAACAAGGTGACACTGTTCGGATTAAAAAATGCCAAGGCAACTTACCAGGGGCTGGTAAAGTCCATGTTCAAGAGTCAGATCGGAAAGACCATGGAAGTATACATCGATGACATGCTCGTCAAAAGCCTTCAAGCTAAGCAGCACATTGAGGACCTCTCCAGAATGTTCTCAATCTGAAGAAATGCTCTTTTAGAGTGGCATCAGGCAAACTTTTAGGATACATAGTTATCCAAAGGGGAATCTAAGCAAACCCAGAGAAGGTCAAGGCAATCCTTGATATGGAACCTCCGAAGTTGGTAAAAGAGGTTCAGTGCCTAACAGGGCGAATTGCTGCACTAAATCGCTTTGTATTACGATCAACGGACAAATGCAAGCCCTTCTTTGGGCATTAAAAGATCTAAGGAATTCGCATGGATAGAGGAGTGTCAAGTTGCTTTCGTAAAGCTGAAATAACACCTTTCTTCTCCTCCCCTATTGTCTAAACCGCTGATACACGAGATGCTATCCCTATATTTAGCCGTTTTAGAGTCCTCAATCAGCACGATCTTGGTCAAGACGGAAGGTGCAGCCCAACTCTCAGTATACTATATGAGCCACGCTGTATACAATGCAGAGCTCAGATATCTGCCTATACAAAAGCTCGCGTATGCCCTCGTGATCACTTCAAAGAAACTCTGGCCCTATTTCCTTGAGTACACAATCAATATCTTAACCAGTGCCCCTAGAGACAAGTCCCTCAAAAACCCAACTTCTTAGGTCACTCGGTCAAATGGTCTATTGAATTCAGTCAGTATGACATTAACTACAAGCCAAGGACGGGTGTCAAAGGTCAAGCCCTGGCTGACGTTATAGCTGAGCTTACACTCGTTGAGTCCAGCCCTGGTAGCATGGAACCCTTAGCTTGGTAACTGCCTGCCAATGGATCCTCCACAAGCTATGTCTCTAGAGTCGGGATTGTTCTGATCAACCCCACAAGGAATTATTACTGCCAAGCTGTCAGATTTGGTTTTACCGCAACTAATAACAAGGCAAAATACGAAACAGTTTTGTTAAGCGTTAGCATGGCAAAATCAATGGGAGTCAAAAGATTGATCATCAAGAGAATGACCCTTAACTTGTGATAAACCAAACAAGTGGAGTTTGCGAGGTGTGAGGGAAAAACTGAGTGTGCTCCTATCGAACGACTTGTCGAACTTCGATTAGTGAAATGCCTTTCTCTCTCACATATAGAACTGAGGCAGCGGTCCCCATTGAGTTAGATGTCCCTACCTCCAAGGTGGCACATTTCAAGAATGACAAGTGCCTTGCCAACGAGATCGACCTCATTGCCAGAAAAAGAGAATTGGCTGAAATAAAAAATGAGGCATATAAACAAAGTGTGCTAGGTTTTACAACATCAACATTAGAGTACACCGTTTCGAAGTTGGAGACCTAGTTTTACACAAAGTATTCCTCTCCACTAAAGAACCAGCCTCAGGAATCCTGAGGTCCAGTTGGGAAGGTCTCTGTTGAGTCAAGCAAATCCTGCTAAATAGGACTTATGAGCTCAAGGACATGCAAGGGAATGAGTTGATGCACCCTCGAAATGTAGAACACCTGAAGAAATTCTACCAATACTGGGTATCAACTCTAAAAAACCTTGTGCCCTGAACTGATAGGCCATACTCCGTAAATTAAAACTGCTTTCATGGGCCCATGGATTTCCACGTTAAATAAATTGTGTATGCCTATTTAGTTTTTTTTAAAGCATCACACCCACTTATCTCCATGACCTCAAATACGATAAATCTATGACTAAGTAAAGGTCAAAGCAACCAAGGCAGGAACAAGCTTCCTACTGGTGACCTAACACTTGTCTAAAATACATTTGAGTTATCAGCATGAGAAACAAATAAATAAGCTTTCTGCCAATAGCCTCACATCCAGGTTAATGGTTTTGTTATCAAGGTCGAGGCAAGTCCTTGGCTAACAACGTAACACTTGCGATAATGGGTTATGCGACTGAAGCTAGAACAAGCTTCTAGTTAAACATCCTCACACTTGGCACAAAATCCTCACTCAAAAACATTGTACGCGACCTAAACCAGAACGAGCTTTTGGTTATGCGTCCTAACACTTTGGTTTACGGATTTGCCCAAAGGCATTGTACAGTTTAGGACAAATCAATCTAAATGAATAAATAGTTGGTATAAAAAACTTTTCATTCCACAAGTACAGGGAGATCTCAAAACTAAAGGAAGGTGAAGCTTCAGGTCTGTTTTCTCGAAGCAGGGACCTCAATCTCTTCACCAATAGGAGCCTCAGCCTCGGCATCCTCATCATCTGAGCTCTCGTAGCGACGGTCATGCTTGAGCTTGGCTATCTACTCTTTGAGAAAATTGAGGTCGTAATCAAGACGGGCCTTCACGACCTCTTCAACAACCCTCTTGGTCATCTCATAATACAGCCCGGCATTAGCTTGCTTGTATCCTCTGAGCTTTTGTACTTGGCTACTGCCTCTTTGTACCCAGTCAGCTCTTCGAACGAAGCCCTGTTCTCAGCCTCCCTTAGAGCTTGCTCGTGATTCGAAGGAAGCCCTATCACTAATGTGCTCTTTTACTCTTCAATCATCTTCCTAGAGGCCTCAAGGCCGTTTCTCAATAGGTGGCCTCATCCTTGGAAGTAGCTAGATGGTGTTCATTTTCCTTTTGCGCCAGCTTCGCCTCCTCTTTTGCCTTTGCAGTTGAATCCACCTTTCTGGTTAGTTTCTTTGAACACAAGCTTCTGTATGCTGGTCCAGGACAGCCTAGCAACCTTGTATAACTGGGCTTGTTTGGAGGATCTTGGTAAGCGACATGGAGTTTGCATGCTTCTCCTACTTCTTTGAACAGCTCCTGGCCATGCTGCCTACGGCGTCGCCAAGATTCCAAGGCAGTCCTTCTGGAATGGACTCAAGTGGCTTCTTCAAGAGAATGAAGCTGAGCTGAGCCTTCTCTTATCCTTCAATTTTTCTAGCACGACTCAGTGGTATGTTTGCATAGCAAGGAACAAGTCGTCTGCCAGCAGGTCCAAAACCCTTTTCTCTTGAACTGGTACTCCCTCCTTTCCAGATGTTGGAGCTGGGGACAAAGAAGTAGGGAAGGAGCCAGGAGGAGTGGGTGAGCAAGTACCCACTACTGCTTGGCGGGGAAGTCCGTAGTTGTGAGGTCAGCCTTTTTCAAGAGCTACTTGCCCGTGGTCTTCTCGTGAAGTCTTTTCCTCAGCTCTTTCTTCTCCAAGGCTGCGATGACTTCTTTAGTGGACCTTATTTCCTCAGTTTGTTCTTGACAGTTTTCCTTTCCTAGAAAAAGGAAAAAGTATGTATTAGGTCGCTATGCATACGAAAATAGATCTAGAACATGTTTACAACTTACTGTTGTCATGACTGTTGTTGCTATGTTCCAACCTCAGCGCTGAACGATCAGGGTATCCTCGTTGGTTAGGTCCTTAACGTGGCGAGCTTGAGCTTCCAACCCAGTGACCTCTTGAGCTCGCTTCTTGAAGGGCGAAGATATCAACTTTGGCCTATTGATTCCTAAAACAAAAAGGAGAAAAATTTAAGTATTAGTTTGGCTGCTCTGAAAAAGAGTTAGCTGGATAACTACTTATGAGCATTTGCAAAGCTGGTCGTCATGTTTGCATCCTCATGGTCTAGGACTGGTGCAGACTTCCAGTTGCCTCCAACCCAGAACCAGCTCTCCTTTCACTCTGGGACCGAGTCTAGTACCCCTTTTACCATGTTGTCCCAGAACCATTGGGCTCCCGATACGTAAATCCCCCTCCTTCACCTACTAGGGGATATCCTTAGCTGACCACGGCAGGTCTTCTCTAACACTACCACTACTGAGGGATGCCCACTAGAGCTAGCCTCCACCTCCTTTTCTTCTCCTTCATCTTCTCTCTCCTCCTACTCAACCTGGACTTCTGGTTCCTTTATTTCTTAACCAGACCTATCGGTGCTCGCTCAAGAAACTTTCCCTCATCCAGTCACCATTTCACTGACTTAAGGCTACCCAAAGAAATCCTAGAAATTAAAAGGAAGGATTACGTTCAAAAGCAAAAACCCTCTAAAGAAGAAAGCCTTTTTACGGAGTAAGTAGGAGATGAAAGGTAAAATGGGAGCGAGGGAAAGAGTATAAGTAAGGTTCGGTATGGCGTAACGGCCGTGTGTTGCTTTAGGAAGCGAAAGGACAATAATCAATTTAATGATTACGCCTTTAACTCTCTGAAACACGTCACTCCACCAGTGGTATAACACATGGCTAAATGCGCCATCTCAACCATTTCAAAAATCAAAGAATCTAATTTCGAGTGGCAAAAAGTTTGAAGGGAATTATTAGCCAAACTTCAAGGCCACTAACTCTGTGGGTCAGAAATAGTGACGTTGAGGGGGTATTTTGTAGCCACCAGGTCGTAAAAGCAAAAACTCAACAAAGGTCAACAATTGTAGGGTCTTAGGAACTGGCTTCGAGAGGTTTATCCAATTTAACGACCAAACGACCAAATGACCTAAATAGCCTATTTTAGCGACCTCTGAGGCAAGTCTCTATTCCTGTGTTCTTGTAGTTCAAGACATCCAGGTGCTATGCAAACTTAACCTAGCACAGCGACCTAAGGAGCATGCCAGCTAAGCATCTGCTCGGGAACACACGTGGGGGACTTTATCGGTTACAGCCGATGGGACTTTAGCATTGAATGCAAGGTAATGGCCAGCGGCCCCATACATGACTTAGGTAGTCATTAGTCGAAAAGTAGCAGTCAAATCCCAATTGACATGACTCATAGGTCATTCATATAGGCCCAGCATTAAATGTTTGTAATTATCGCCCCGTAAAACTGGCAAAGAGGGCATTATAAATAGAGGTAAACGAAGCTAGGGAGGGGAACCCATAAAAAAATCTCATTCTTTTTGTCTTAGGCAATTTACTCTCTTCCATTTATTGGAAACATTCATTAAAGGCACATTAATTACACAAGCCGATTCAAATACAAATTTCCCGTGAATACAAATCTTGTTTTTTGAGTCGAGGGCCAAATTTGATATCAACAAAACTAAAGATTCTCAAGCAAATAAAAACTAAGAAGACAATAATATCGAGTAAAGAAGTTATGCTCATTATGAATAACCTACGAGAGTAAACGTTCAAACATTTATCTAAATATAAAAAAAGAACATAAGACTTCCAAATGGTAGATGACAACTATTTAAATATCTATTCACATCGTCGTAATCTCCCTTTGAAAAATACAAAGTCTAATCACTTTTATTATTCCTCTGATCTGGAGCCATAAATCGTTGTATAAAGTCTGAGTCATTAAGCATCCTGGCAAACTTTCCTTGAGGGCAAGGCACTGGTGGATACACAGGCTTTTGGAATGGTTGATGATAGTAGAATTGGGATAAGGAAGGATAATCAGCTGATACATAGTAGAAGGTATGGTACGTTAGATGGTTATGAATGCTACTGCTCAAAGGATGGTCATTGTTCTATTTGTGATTGGTGTCAGGATCGAGACTGCTAGGACTGTGAATATCAAGACTAATGTTCTAAAAATGACTTGTGTTGAGAAGGACAATGTTACAACTGTCAATTTGAACATTACATGAGAAATTACATAGCCATTATTTTCAAATTTAGGACGAGAAATCTGTACCAAAAATGCCTTGCACAACATGACGAGCTTATAGACTATATTAAATCTATACTCTAATACATTACTCATCTAAAACGAAGTATGAGATTGTAGATTGGCCTTTCAGCAGTGTAATACACCTATAACACGTTTATGATTAGAAAACATAAACAATTACATGGAAATTCCACATAGCCACCAATTTCAAACTTAACATGAAAAATCTACCCCGAAAGGGAAAGAAAAAAGCCTTGCGTTAACTTAAAATGAAACATGTTATACCTTACAGCATCTATAACATCAACAACCTTAAACGATTGCATGCGAAATCATATAGTCATCATTGTCAAACTTATTGAAAATCTATGAGAAAAAAGGGGGAAAAGAACCTTGCAATGTCATGAATATATTATAGCAATTTTTTTGACCTCCGTGTACACCATAGTAAATCATATAATCATCATTGTAAAACTTACTATAAAAAATACAGTATAGTACTTTTTGTTTGACCACCAGATACACCATAGAATGCATGCCACAAACATTACATCTGCAATTGAAGTGAATTTCAATAAGGAAATGGTACTGCTTGTCCACTAGTCATCAAGCTTCCAAACCATTTAAATCCGCCAACATCCTATTATATTTGTCACCACAGGCTAACACAGACCTTTTTTATATCCATGCTCCGTAAATAACTTATTTGCTCTTCTTAGACAAAGTTTAAAGTTGTAAATAGATTACCATAAAACCTGCCTAGGTCTGAGAACTTCCCCTTTTGCTACATAACTTACAAAAACAATGAAATTTCCCCAAGGAAAAAAATTACCGCACATATAAGTATTGGAACACAACAAAAAAATAGATGTTGTACAATTTACTTACAAATTCAGCATGATGCTCTTCCGATCTCTTTGTCCCACTTGTATGACTTATTTTGAGCTGTTTATGATTCTTAAGGTTCTTTTCAACCTTAACTTATTGTTCACAAAATAAATAAGCAACACTTAATCATAATTTTGTTATTTGTAAATATTGAATTCATAGAAAAGGGGCATATGGAGAGAGAACAAGAGTAATTAGATTGATTACCTTAATTTTAGAGTTGTTGTCCGAATAATTTACCATTTCCCACCACTGCTCAAAATCAAGACATTTATCTCCACATTTGAAGCTTGAAGGTGAGTCAACATCTAGAGTGTAAGAATTTCTTTCTAATGCAGCTCTATTATTCCGATCTCTTTTGGATAATCTCTTTAGCAATGCATGCCTTATCTTGGGAATATAGGGAATGTCTTCCTTACACCACTTAATAGTATCCATGAAATTTAAAAATAAGAGTTATTATAGGCAAAATAACGTTATCAGTAATTAAAAAGTTCAAAAAAAATAGCAAGATCGATATTGTTTTCAAAATATTGTCGAGCTCAGGTTCTTTACATGTTCGCCAGTCTATATGAGAAAGAGGAATTAGTTGTAGCCTCTTGCTAATTTCGCCAAGTAATTTGACAATTGGGCACCCTTTGGGATAGTGCAAAGATCTTCCTTTGTAAATTCAATCTCCTCGTCTGATTTTCCCCATTTCAATTTGTCATAACCATGTCTTTTATTCATACTTTATCTATGTACAAAGTTAAAAATAAAATTAAATAAAATATTGTGTAGTTGAAGGGAATAATAATAAATGAAGAAATGAATCACCACATAAGTTTTATAGCACTTATCCTTCCTATAATTCCACAATTTCTATGTATGTTTGGATTTTGATTCTCATCTTCAGAGTTAGAATATTCAGAACTACTCATTTGGATAAGCAATTTTAAGAAAAATAGGTGTACTTACAATATGAAATCAGAAATCATTCATATAACATTTAATGCATGCAATGGATTTACGGAAAGAGCAGTAATGTATTGGAATCTTACATAAAAGATAAAAAACCACAAAGTAATATAAATTTATTGAATCATTTCACTATTTAGACCTAGTCTAACAAATGAAAATCCAAACACAACTTAGAAAACCACTATCTAAAATTCAAACATTTCTCTGTTTCACTATCACTATTATTTTCATTCTCATCACCATCCTTATTAGGTTCACCTCCTTCGGGTATTGAATTATCCAATGTGAGTAGTGGTAACTTTTTATTTACATAGATACCACAATCAGTTATGATTTGCATTTCTTCATTGTCTAAGCTGGGATCATCAAGATTTGGTACACCATGATAATCATCCATATTGATTCCTCCATCGTACTCCATCACATCATAGATGTCTCTTGGCTTTGTTTTAGCAAAAAAACTCCAATTAGACTTCTTTGTGTCAGCAAATAAAATAGTTGAGTTGCTTATGATGCAAGAATAAACTTAGAATTGTTTTATGCCACCCGATTGAAGTGCACCTAACTAAAGCTATACTGATCTTTTTTTCTCGAGAATTGTGTACCCAATCACACTCAACAAGACCACCTTGCAAACTTGACCATCACTTTCCCCAAGAAACCTATAATCAAGATGTAAAATACCATACTAATCAACATTATCAATAATTGGATTACGGTCACTTACACTTGAGTAACTTCACAAAAACACCACAATTCTGATTATGCTAACATATTTCTTATTATGCTTCACCTTCCTACTTGGACCATTTGCTAGCAGAAGTAAACCTTCTGTAACTAATGAGCCACTATAAAGATCGTTTATCTAAAGGCAATATCCCTTTATGTTAGCATATTTCATTACTTAGAATAAAATAGAAAACATGGGCACAATGAAGAAGAATAATAATAAAGGCACTTACACGTTTTCTGAGCCAACTTGAAAATTCTTTATTTCTCAAAACCTCGACTTTTGTAATGGTTCTTCGTCGATGGATTTTTTATAGCTCTTCCAAAAACATCACGGGGCTAAAGAAAGATCATCACTAGGACTTTGTCGACTATGCTTAGTCTCAGCTCCTTTTAGGTACATTGAGAAAAATAACACACTTTCTTCTACAAGATATCCTACTGCAATATTTCCTTCTAGGAGCTCCGTTTACAAACATATTTTTTCGATGTTCACAAATATCTTTATGGAAATTAACAACAAAATGTTTTAAATGTAAAAATATAGAAATAATTAAGAGTATGTTTGTAATTTGTTTTACCTTTTTATAGGATGCATCCGACGATATGGTACTGGGCTAGCAATGGCAGCCTTATAAGCTAAATGAATGATTAAGTGAATAGAAATGATAAAGAAAGATGGTGGGACATGTTCGCCATGTGACATAATAGTAGTACTGCCTGAAGCTTGAGTTGGTTGATCAACTCAACAGATGGCTTTTTTGCTACATAGTATTCTAAAGATTGCACTCAACTCAAGCAATACAAGGGTGAAGGGTCTAGGCAAGACATGGCAAATTGTAAGTGGGAGTAAATGTTGTATGATTATGTGATCAAATTGTAAGTGGGAGTAAGTGTTGCGTGATTACATGATAGTCATGAATTTTCAAACCTTTTATTTTTTTTCCTTAATATCTTATCTACACATCGAGCAATATTAGTTGAGCATCCACCAGGAACACATACATCTGACAACACTTTGCAAAACATCAGTGTTTTTTAATTGGTTATAAAGAAGATCACTAGAGGTACGCATGTCCAAGAAAAGAACCCAGCTAATCTATTCAGCAATTTCCTCTAAGCTATGCAGAACATGAGACAGGCTGCAATTCTCCCAACATCGAATGTGCCTGTTATTAAGCAATTCAAGAGATATAAACCACCCACTTTTGATGGTGGTAATGGTCCGTTAGCTGTAGAGGAATGGCTACATATAGTTGAGAAGATTTTTAGGCACATCTCTGGTTCTGAAAATCAGAAAGTCCTGTTCGCTGAGTTTATCTTAGTGGGAAGAGCTAACAACTAGTGAGAGTCCATGTTGAGGACTAAGACTGAGAAGTAGTGACAGAATTCAAAAAGGATATTATGGATAAATACTTTCCCCAAGTGCTCTATGATTATAAAGAAAATGAGTTTCTCCAGTTGGTCCAAGGAGATAAGGATATCACAGATTACAAGGGATGCTTTGAGGAATTGTCATGATATTCTTCGCATCTAGTGGATACGGAAGACAAAAGGGCTCGACAGTTTGAAAGAGGTCTGTAACCTAGATCTGAAGAGCGTTAGTGGGAAGAGCTAACAACTGGTGAGTTTATGTTAGTGGGAAGAGCTAACAACTGGTGAGTTTGTGTTAGTGGGAAGAGCCAACAACTGGTGAGAGTCCATGTTGAGGACTAAGACGGAGAAGTAGTGACAGAATTGAAAAAGATATTATGGATAAATACTTTCCCCAAGTGCTCTATGATTATAAAGAAAATGAGTTTCTCCGGTTGGTCCAAGGAGATAAGGATATCACATATTACGAGGGATGCTTTGAGGAATTGTCATGATATTCTTCGAATCTAGTGGATCGAAAGAGAAAAGGGCTTGACGGTTTGAAAGAGGTATGTAACCTAAAATTTGACAGATCGTGAGCTCTCATGAGCTCCTTACTTATAGAGAGGTGGTTAGAAAGGCCCTAGTAGTAACCAGAATAATGACCATGGTAAGAGAAAATGGAACTATTAGAAGAAAGCAAAGGCCAGAGTGTTTGCACTGACTCATGAGTAGGTGAAAGAGGACACCAACTGTATAGCAGGTATACTAACTGTCTCTGGTATTCCTGTTTATGTGCTCATTGATTCTAGTGCTACACATTCATTTATATCTGTTGTATGCATGACTAGACTTAACACAGTAGGAGAGAAAATCGGTAGTATACTTGAAGTTAGTATACCGTTAGAAGGAATTATTGAGACCAATAAGATAGCTAGGAATGTACAGATTGATTTTGATGGTATAATTTTGAAAGCTAACTTAAACGTTATTGAAATGAGGGATTTTGATATTATCTTGGGTATGGACTGGCTAAGTACTAATAACGCAACCATAATATGTCACAAGAAGGACGTAATATTTCGGAAAAATGAAGAAGATGAATTTAGGTTCTTTGGGTCTAAGATTAAGGCACTTTCTTGTATGATCTCTGCCATGCAAGCAGAAAAACTATTATCAAAAGGGAATTGTCAAGGGTTTCTGGTGATCTTTCTAAATAAATAATCTAAAGAGATAACACTAGAGAGCGTACCTGTTGTATGTGGGTATCCTAATGTATTCCCAAATGATCTACCCAGCATCCCACCTAATAGGCAAGTGGAATTTATCATTAATTTGGCACTTGGAGCCGCCTATGTATCGAAAGCTCCATATAGGATGGTGCCAAAAGAGTTACAAGAACTGAAAGTACAATTGGAAGAGTTGTTAGAAAAAGGATTTATCAGACCAAATGCCTCTCGTTGGGGAGCACAGGTACTATTTGTGAAGAAGAAAGATAGAATATGAGGATATACATCAATTATTGGGAACTTAATAAATTAACGGTTTAGAATAAGTATCGACTATCAAGAATTGAGGACTTCTTTGATCAATTAAGAGGTGCGGCCGTTTTTTCTAAGATTGATCTATGGATGGGTTATTATCAATTGAAAGTTAAGTCAGCGAATATACCAAAAACAGCATTTAGGACACAATATAGACATTATGAATTTATAGTAATGCCTTTTGGCTTAACAAATGCCCCCGCGGTATTCATGGATTTAACGAACTGACTCTTTCATCAATATTTGAATAAGTTTGTTATTGTTTTTATTGATGATATATTAATCTATTCGAAGAATTTAGAACATAAGGAGCATCTAAAAATTGTGCTGGATATTTTACGAATAGAGAAGTTGAATGCAAAGTTTAAGAAATGTGAATTTTGGTTGGAGAAAGTGGAATTCTTGGATCCTTCTAAGGTTGAGACAGTAATGAATTGGCTGACACCCGTAAATGTAGGAGATGTAAGAAGTTTCTTGGGTTTAGTGGGATATTATTGGCGTTTTATTGCAGGTTTCAATAGCGGGTCCATTCACTCAATTAACTCAAAAGGGTGTGAAATTCCAATGGACTGAGAATTGTGAACAAAGCTTTCAGGAGTTGAAGAAGAGATTAGTAACATCACCAGTGTTAACTATACTAGATGGTTCAGAAGGTATCAGAGCAAAGCCTAAGAAGAAGTGTGGGCAATGAAGACATTGGGCATTGATTGTGACAGCCTCAATCCCATATCGCTTGGGTAGAGAAAGTGAGACTAGTTTATAAGCTAAGTGACCCACTCTAATTGACATGAGGCCGTTTGGGTGAGAACCCAAGAGCTAGGCCCAAAACGGACAATATCACGTTAAAGTGGAGTGGGTAATCACAGTAAATCTCAAATTAGACAGTTGTCTTAAACACTCAATTCCTGTCAATGAAGCTGGCAATATACCATTCTCAGGCTTCCCATTAAATGAGTCTACAACATTTCCTTTCAAGAATTCTGTAAGTGCCCTGGACACATGTGGTGACTACAATAGGGACATGCAAGCTTAAATAATGTATTCCATCCTGATTGGTTAGCATATGTAGGTAAGTCATTGATAGTCCACAAAACAACTGATCTCATATTAACACATCATATGTATTGATGCCAACCTCCGACAACTCTTCTAACACATTTGCCAATGGTTGCATATATACATTAATGTCATTTCTTGGTTCTTGAGGTCCTAGAATTAATAAAGAGCTAAGTAAATGCCACTGCTTCGTATACATCTATGGAGGCAAATTGTAAACTAAGATTATGACTGGCCAAGTACTATGTTTACTACTCAAATTTGAAAAAGGATTGAACCCATCACATGCGAGTCCTAGACGCACATTGTGAATTTTTGATGTAAAATCAGGTATCGGGAATCAAAATTTTTCCAAGTTGGAGAATCAGTTCGATGCCTCATGAACCCATCACTAGAAAAACTTATCGAATGCCATCTCATATGTTCAATTTTATACTTTGACATATATAACCTTTTCAATCTAGGAAGTAGTGGAAAATATCGAAGAACCTTAACTGGTACTCGCATGTTAACACCATTGTCACTGTTACTATCTCTATACCTTGAAGCTCCACAATGCGAACATGCATTCACGTTTAATGTGTCTTTCCAAAATAACATACAGTCGTTTGGACAAGCATAGATTTTTTCATAACTAAGACCGTTGATATTTTTTTTAGCTTGTCTAGCTTATTTTGGCAAACAATTTCCTTCATGCAACGTATCTTTAAATGCTTGCAAAAATAATGAGAAAGCTAAATTGCTTACATTTCCTAAACACTTGATGTGATACAATTTCACAACTGCACCAAATTTCTTAAACTTGTCACAAGAATACAACTCCTTATTAGCTTCACCTAGCAACTTATAAAAACATTGTGCTTCAAGTGTTTCATTGAGGAATTGGGAAAAAATTATTTGTTCAACTTTAGGATATCTACCCAAGATGATCTTGATCAATCAGTTGAAGTGAAATTAAAGAACATTCGTTTCCATTTAACCTTATATTTTAGATATTCTTGTACTCCTATAGTTGTCATTACGTCCGTTACGTGGGTTGAACATGATTACTCAATTAGTAACTTTATTTGTGGTATGATGGCAAACCCTCTTAAACAAAATAAAGAGAAAAACATCCCATAGATCATGCAAGAAGGCAAGACGAATAATCAAATCAACAAGGTATGCATAACTAGCATCTACACAACCAATACGAAAACACAAAGCTAAAACAATGGCTAGAAGACTTACCTTCTCTGGTCACTTATCCGTAGCTGCTCGATGTCGGGTTGAAATTCCTTTCTCAAGTGGTTATGCAGCTGCTGGAATTCTCGGTCATTGATCTTCAATTTGTCACCAGAAGTGTATTCGAAGGAAGGGAAGGGGCAGAGAGAGAGAGAGTTTTTCTCCCCAGAAAAGCTATAAGTCTAATTGAGGTAGAGAGTTTTTTAATTTAAGCCTAATTTTTTAGCCAAAATATTTAGCATTAACAACTTTTATGTTAATTTTGGGAAAATAACTACGAGCGGTTTTATAGGTCTAAATTAATATTATAAGAGGCAAATCATATTTCTATTCCAACCCACGTAATAGAGGCGAAACATATTAGAGGCCTTTTCTTTTTGCCTCAATTAGTATAATAGAGGCAAAACATATGTTTGCTCTTAATTAACAATTAATTGAGGCCAATATCTTATTTTACCTCAGAATTAATGCCCCTAATGCTCTCAAAGTCAATAATGAGCAAACTATAGCAAACATGGAAAAAAATTAGAAAGCCATTTAATGCTTGTGTACTAGGATACACACTAGCATACTTTGAACAGTTTACGAATGGGCTGGTCAAGCTTGGAAAGTGAATCAGAGGATATCTGGTATGTTACACTACTCATTTTAAATTTCAAAAACATTAAACAATTACATATATGATTATTCTAATTGCAACCTTCCTGCTACGTAAAAGTGTTGCAAATTGCTGGATACTAAAAAGACAATACAAACTCCAAACTTAGTGAAAAAATTATTCAGTTATTGGTTATACGTTGTTCTTTGATGCAAACAATATATGAAATTAAGCTATTACTCATTGCAAAATAAATCACCCTATAACTGAGTGCTAAAATAATTAACTACTCTAATTATATTTCTTTTTATGGATTATAAGTTGTGTGACTCAAAGCTTAAAGCTGATTATGAAAGCTTGTTAGTTATATACAGGCTCAAAAAAGGATACGGAACTATGACTTCAAACATAGTTTAGTCAGTGAATATTATCATAAGATATAATCATATGTCCTTGTAAGAAATGCTGCAACCATTATTATTTTGATAGAATTAGCGTCAAAGGTCATCTTCTTTGGCATGGAATGGATCCTATTTATATGAGTGCCCATTGAATGCATCATGGAGAACCATATGAGGTTTACAATAACGAAATGAATCCTATGTTGATCTGGCTGAAAATATGCAAATGGATAGCAATGATGATGCATTCCTCAATTAAATAGTTGAAGCACAACATTTTTATAAGTTGCTAGATGAAGCTAATAAGGAGTTGTATTCTGGTAACAAGTTTAAGAAATGAGATGCAGTTGTGAAATTGTATCACCTCAAGTGTTTAGGAAATGTGAGCAATTTAGCTTTCTCATTATTTTTGCAGGCATATAAAGATATGTTGTATAGAGGAAATTATTTTCCAAAATCAACTAAACAAGCTAAAAAAATTGTCAGTGACTTCGGTCTCATTTATAAAAAAAAAATTGATACTTGCTCAAACGACTATATGTTATTCTGGAAAGACATATCAAATATGAATGTATGTTCACACTGTGGTGCTTTAAGGTACAAAGATAGTAACGGGATGATGTGTTAACAAGCAAGTACCAGTTAAGGTTCTTTGATATTTTCTACTAATCCCTATATTGAAAAGGTTATATATGTTAAAGTATACAGCTAAACATATTCTTCTAGTGATGGATACATACAGCAGCTAGTTAATTCTCCAGCTAGGAAAAATTTTGATTCTTTATAGCCTAAGTTTACATCAGAAGCTGGCAACATGCGTTTAGGACTTGCATGTGATAGGTTGAGTCCTTTTTTCAAATTTGAGTAGCAAACATTGTACTTGAGCAATCAAAATCTCAGTTTAAAATTTGCCTCCATGGATGTGTATGAAGCAATTGTTTTTGCTTATGTCTTTGTTAATTCCGAGACCTCAAGAACCTAGAAATGACATTGATGCATATATACAATCATTGGTGAATGAGTTAGAAGAGTTGCATGTGGTTGGCATCAATGCATATAATGTGTTTTCTAATCAAACATTTAATATGAGGGTAGATGTTTTGTGGACTATCAATGACTTACCTGTGTATGCTAACCTATCAGGATGGAGAATTTCAGGTAAGCTTGCATGTCAGCATTATAATCACCATGCATTTTCAGTGCGTTTACCGTATTCTAGAAAGCTTTAGGCCATCAAAGGTTTTTGCTCATTTCACATAGATTTAGAAATGGTGCAGACTTATTGATGGGAAGCCTGAGAATGGTATAGCGACAACTTCATTGATTGGAATTGAGTGTCTAAGACAACTATCTAATTTGAGATTTACATTTGGCAAAAAGCCAATTATACAGGCTGTTCTGGGACAAAAAATGCGAAGGATTTCTATTTTCACAAAAGAATGGTAAGTTGCTGAACCATTGACGAAAAAAGCATATTTTTCACCTTACCTCACTGGAGAGAACATTTAATACAACAAAAATAATTTAATACAGCACAACATTGATGTAATGCATTTGGAGAACAATGCAAGTTAAAATATCTTAGGGACACTGCTTGTTACCATCAAAAAGGGAAAAGATGGGCCGATTTGGAAATTTTAAATATAAGAAAAAATCATTTCATCCTATTCGTGAGGGAAATCTGACATACATGCCTCTAACAATCTTCTTTATGATCAGTGCAGAAAAAATGATGTTTTCCAAAGTGCTGTCAGATGTACGTGTTCTTGATAGATGCTCAAGTGATATTGCTTGATGTGTAGGTATTAAGGAAAAGAGATACAAGGTTTGAAAATTCATGACCATCATGCAATCATGAGCACTTACTCCCACTTACAATTTGCCATGTCTTGCTTGGACCCATCACCCTTGTATTGCTTGAGTTGAGTGCAATCTTTAGAACACTATGTTGTAAAAAGCTATCTATTGAGTTGATCAGCCAACTCCAATCGAGTGCAGTACAACTATTATGTCAAATGCAGAAGATGTTCCCAACATCTTTCTTTACCATTTCTGTTCACTTAATCATTCATTTAGCTTATGAGGATGCCATTGCTGGCCCAGTACCATATCGTTGGATGTATCCTATTGAAAGGTAAAACAAACTACAAACATACTTTAATTATTTCTATATTTTCATATTTAAAGCATTTTAATATTAATTTCCATAAAGGTATTTGCAAACACTGAAAAAATATATCCATAAAAGGTGCTATCTAGAAGGAAGTATTGCAGCAAGATATCTTGTAGAAGAATGTGTGTCATTTTGCTCAATGTAGCTAAAAGGAGTTGAGACTAAGCACAGTCGACAAAGTCATAATGCTGATCTTTCTTTACCTCGTGATGTTGTTGGAAGTCTATCAATATTTACAAATGCAGGTTATCATTTATGAAAAGGTATTGAGATTGATCTAGGAAAAAAAGGTTTGGCATGTCGTGCTTATTCTTGTTCATCTGCAATGAAGTGAGATCTTTTCTAGAGTAAGAGTATTTTTCTTTTTTTCAAATACCAAGTATACATTTCAAGTATCTACCCCAAATTGAGTATCAATATATCCTTTTTTTAATTGTTATCATTTAGTAAAAGGATGGAAGAGCTTCAAAAATCCTTCCACGAAATACCATTATGGAAGTGGATGTTTTGAGAAATAAAGAATTTCCAAGTTGGTTCAAAAAACATGTAATTACCTTTATTATTATTATTCTTCTTCATTATGCCCATGTTTTCTATTTTATTCTAAGTAATGAAATATGCTATCACAAGTTAGATAAAAGATCTTCACAGTGAAGCAGTATAAGAAATATGTTATCAATGGTCATAGGTTAAGAATTAAACCCGTCGATGAGAGATACAAAAATCAGAATTGTAGTGTTTTTGTGAATGCTGAAACATCAAGTTACTCAAGTGTAAAAGATTGCAGTCTTGTAATTGGTAATATTGACTACTATGGTATTTTACAGAATATTTGCAAGCTTGATTATAGGTTTCCTGGGCAGATGATGATCAAGCTTACAAGGTAGTCTTGTCTGAGTATGATTGGGAAAACAATTCTAGGAAAAAAATGATTGGTATAGCTTTAGCTTGTTAAACTTCAATCGGGCGGCACAAAACAATGATAAGTTTATTCTTGCATCATAAGCAACTCAACTGTTTTATGTTGCCGAGTCAATGGAGCTTGGTTGGAGTGTTGTTGAAACAAAGCTAAGAGACTCTCTGATGTGATGTCGGACAATGGAGGAATTAGTACGGACGGTTACTATGATACACTAAGTCCTGATGATCCCAGCTTAGTTGATAGATCGGAAGAGCGTCA
>CAVNYN010285147.1:0-18981 GCA_963692815.1 Nyctanthes arbor-tristis | reverse complement strand
ATTCATCCTCGAGAGTCATTCCCATTGTCACCAGCTGATTCACAACATTCTGAAAATTATTCAAGTGCTCTGTCACGCTCGTACCGTCCTTATATTTCATATTAACCAAGTCTCTGATCAGAAAGGACTTTCTGGCTGCAGTTTTCTTCTCAAACATGGACTCCAATTTAGTCCACAATTTATTTGCATCTGTCTCCTGTGCCACATGATGAAATACACTAGTATCCACCCACTACCTTATCGTCCCAATAGTTTTCCTGTGCAATTTCTGCCAATTCCTATCTTCCATATCTTCCGGCTTAGAATCATCACCATCAATAGGATCATACAAATCCTTACAATAAAGGATATCCTCCATCATAGGTTTCCATATCACCCAATTGTGATTGGTAAGCCTGATCATAGTACTACCAACTGGGTCATCCATTTTAATCCACACAATTGAACCTAGCTCTGATACCACTGTTGGAAATTTAATCAATTTCCCTAAACCCGTGTGATTAAAATAGGCAATCGATATATCAAACAATAATATATGCGCGGAAACGTAAATAACACAAGGAATTATTTAACGTCGTAAAACCCTCCAATGAGAAAGGAAAATCGACGGGGCAACCGACAACTCCACTATAACCAAATAATAATGGGAATACAATGTTTATCCTCTCAAGATTATCGCCCTAAATCAAGAGGTAATCACACACTACCACAATCACGCAACACCGTCAAGAACAATATTCTTGGCACCACAAATCACTCATCTAACAATAGATGGAACCCAATAATCAATAACAAGAGGAGGAAAAATATCACTTAACCCGTTTCAAGAATTAACTTGGAAAAACCACCGCTTGAAAAAATCGAACACCAAATCAAATGTCGAAGACTCTTGTTTCAAGCAATAAAAATAAAAACCGAATTTCCTTCCTCAATTTCCGTGCGTTAATTGGGTAATTGTGTCCCTGTTTTCGTTTCCCAGCCTTCTGCCTTTTTCCTTGATCCGTGTCTTTTTTTTTCGTTTCCTTTCGTGTCCCGCCGCCAGCATGCCTTTTTCTATGGCAAAAGACAAATATATACAGATTACTATTCCTAATCCAATTTGGCCACTATTTATGGGCTGGATTATTAAAAGGCCAACATTTGTGTGGTAAAATAAATTTATTCTATTATTTACTGCCATATTGCCTGCCGGATTTATAAGTCGAGAAACTTTCATTCTACCATAAGTCCCTGGGCCATATTTTAATATTTTTTTAATAATAAAATGTTTCCTTCTGAAATATTCGCCTCAAGTATCAAATGAAACTATCCACCACATGTAAAAGGAAAACCATACAACCTACAACAGTTTCACACACACACACATATATATATATATATCATTTCTAAAGTTTAATAGCAATGAGTGATTATGTTTAATTAGAATAATGCTACTCACCAATAGCGTGTTGACTGTTTTCATTATTCAAATTTTTACTTAACTTTTCCCTATTTATTCATGAGTTTTATTACATGCACAACTGAACTTTAAAGATCATGAACACTCGATACTCTTAACTAATCATGAACTCGCATTTGAGATTCAATACGTAAATTAAATAATAAATTCGGGCCTTTAAATCTACATGAAGATTCATAATTAGTTCAGAGTACTCAGTACTCTTAGAGTATTATAATTTTTTTCAATATGGGGCTTAGTTCATTTGTTTAATTTTTCATTGTATTGCCGATATTATGACGGAATTCTTGAATTAAGACATTTTTGATTGAAATACGGAAAATGCATGCAAAGAAAACGAATTTTAGGTAATTGAATTCGCTAGAACTAATTTTCATGGGAAATATAAATTACACGCGTTTGATTGGCTTAACTTTCTACCTAAAATAGTTGTTGTTTTCTATCTTTTAGTTTTTGATAGATATTATTTTCTATAGAAACAAATTTTTTTTCCAAATTTTGTTATTTGATAGTCGTTATTATTTTTCATAAAAAAATATCAAGTTATATAGATATATACACACATATATAGTACTTTTTTCTATGTCTTTTTTATTTGCCAAAAATTTTTTATCTATCACGACGCTCTTCCGATCTCTCCAATTTTGATATGATTATATAATTTATATTTGAGAGGAAACCAATCCACTACGAATAAAAATAGTCCACTAATGAATAAATACAACACTCATCAAGCTTTTGTCCTGCATTATTTTCTTTTATGAACAATGGGTAATGTTGATGCCAAAAATTGCCTTGATTGAACAAATGAATTTGCTTACACAGGAAACTCGTATTTAAATCGATTTGAGCAATAAATGTAGAATTTATAGCAAAGTTGATGGATTTGTAGGAAGAGTAAATGATAGAATTTAATATGTAGAAGACAAAGATTGTGCCAAAGTGAGGGAGGATCTCTTATTCTGTTGGATCTTCCCCTATTTATAGTATAAGAATTAGTCTGTAATGATTACAATCTTTAAATACTTAGCCAATGAGAAGCCTTCCAAGTACATCCAGCTGGAGTAGACATCAGGATTTTTGACTAATTAATTACAAGCTAGTTGTTGCATGGGGAAAACAAATACCAAGTTTATAATAAATATAGCTGTCACATCAGCCTTAAGTGATAAAGTGTACAAGTTGGCTTGCAAGTTGAATTACAGTTTATCACGTCTGTCAAGCTATGTGATGACCTCGGTCACCTCAGGCCTGTGACCTTGCAAGATAACCTCCTGGAATGCACATGCAAAAATATGGTAGGCCGCCTAATGGGTCATAAGCTAACCTACTTGGATATTTGAGGTCGCAAGATGAGACATGGAGATCTTAAGCTCGTCAAGATCATGATGTGATTGATTGTGGGCCTTTGTTGATGATTCGCCAACTCATGGCATGGTGTGCCAGCTCGTTGACCTGGAGGTCATTGATCGCAACCTCACACTTAGGTATAAACAGGTGATATGATGAGCATGTTTAAGGATGGTTATGAAGATAGGGTAAATAGAGTGAGACTTTTTGATGATTATGGTCTCATTACTCAAGATTCATTGAATAATTTTTTAAAATTGAGGCAAACAACTATACCAATAATACACTCAATAAGTAAAAGCTTATACCAAAAAAATAGATTGAATGAAACTTAGTGAATGATATGTACATAAATATGAAGATAAAACATAATTATAGACTTCAATAATGATCTATAATTACAAATTTTGAAATGAATATAACGTCTTATATATGTCAACATTGACAAGAAATAACATGTAACATAAAATCTCAGGGAAAAAAAAAAAGAAAAAAGAAAGAAAGAAAGGAAAAGGAGAAATTTTTTATTCACGTATGTGTTTTGTAATTTTTTATATTTTTTAAGTTAAAAAATAATCTAATATTTTAAGAAATATGAATTTTAATTCCCTAGAAAACCAATTATCGATGCCCCCAAAGAAAATATTTTTCTTGTTTCCCTGTAAAATATGGTCACATGACCAAAAGTGAGAAAATATTTTCGACCAAAGAAAAAGACAATCAAACAGTGTAAAAGTGGAATCTAGATGGAAACTAGTATTTTCCATAGAAAATTATGGCCGTCAAACACATCTTAAGTGTTATTTTCTCATATATTTTATGTACACTTTAAGTAAATTAAGAAAATTTTGTATGTTGAACCAGAATGAACATACGGTTTATTGATTAAGAAATTATTATCCTATAAAGAATAAAATACACTGTGATACATGGAAGGTAATACTCACTATTTAGGGGATTTGTAGCCATAATTCATGTACTTATGGAACCAAGTGACAGAATTTTAGTATTCTGATGTGGTCCAGCCTTTGACTATGTCTCATTTCTGTCCTTAAATTGGAGAAATTGCTATTTTTGGAAATACTATGTAATCAAGAAATCTTGTTTGATCGAAAATAATACAGTTGTGGAATATGAAGGAATTTATATAAATTTATTGCGATTAATTGTGCAATGAAACAGTATAATTTAGTGCTAAATATGGATTAAGGTTTTATTATTTTTTTCAGAAACACAACGCACGCACATGGTATAGAGACATCGCACGTTATCTGACAAAACTATGGTAATTTTGTAGTGTTTCATACACTGGTCTTGGATCCTACATGCTAGCATAATGTATAAGTATGTGGCATATATATCATTCATCGACTAACAAAATATGTATAAAAAATTGAAACAAAAAATAAAAGTAAAAAAACAAAAATTATAGGGAGACATGAAAAATGGACATTAATGAGTGACATTTTTATGTGGTACACTTGTATTGGATGATGAAAAAGTAGCTATGTAATCATCATCCAATAAAAGTGTGTCATATAAGAATGTCACTCATTAATGTCTTTTTTTCATGTCTCCCTAGAGTTACTCGTAAAAAATTTCCAGTTTTTTCAAAAAATAAGTGTAATTTTCACTCTAGATCCCAACCTTTCAACTTTATATCAATTTTGTCCCCTTTTTTAGGCCTACTAAATCCCTAACATTTCATTTATTATCGTATTACATTCTCAACGATACTTTTCGTCTCCAACCTTTCAATTTTCACTATTAACTCCTATCAAAATGACTATTATATCGTTGATTCTTTATTTTCACTATAGATTCCCAACCCTTCAATTTTTATACAAGTAGATCCTCATCATTTTTTGAGCATGTAGAAGCCCAACCTTTTATTTTTGTCCCCCATTAATACTTTTTATACTAACATTTTAGTTCTTACTGTTAATATCTATTAAAATTTTCATAATATTATTAATTATTTAAATAAAAAATAATGAACAATATAAAATAAAAAATCCACACACTCTAATTTGCTCTAACACAACCCAATAACAACAGTCAGAAATAATGATAAAAAAAACTTGATCTACAACGGTATCGATATATATCAAATATGTGTCAAAGAAAGTTGTTGATTTAAGTATCAACATGGCGAATAGGATCCGATTTATTGACTATCACAGATCACATGGTGAATGCAGATTGGGTAGATCTGTCCTAAAATTGATTTTTGATTTATAAAAAATAGACATAACCTAATACTTTAATTCTAATTTAATTTTTTGTAGCTCTTTTTGGTTTTCACTCTCAATTTGCCCCTAGTTTGTTATCTGTCTCAATCCAATATGATCTACCAATTGTGAATCTATAAAAAGTTAGAATTAGTGCATTAGAGTTCTGTTTCATTTTTGTAAATTGAAAATAATCTTTTTTGTAGATCTACGTTGATCTATCTCTGCTACGTGAGATGTGATCTGATTTGTTGCACTGACTCTCAGATCAAAAATTTTTTTTTTTTTTTTACATGGATTAGATATTCATCAAGTTTTGGTGCAGATCAAGTTTTTATTTTTTTGTTTTCACTATAAGTTAGTATGTGTGGAGTTTTTATTTTATATTGTTCTTTATTTTTTATTTTTATTTAAATAATTAAATGTATAATGGTAATTTTAATTAGAATTAACATTAGTAATTAGAAGGTTGAGGACAGAAGTGTTATATCCCCATTAACACTTTTCGTACTAACGTTTTAATTCTAACTACTAATATCTATTAAAATTCTCATTATATCATTAATTATTTAAATAAAAAATAAAGAACAATATAAAGTAAGAAATCTACACACTCTAACCTGCTCCAATACAACTCAATGAAAATCTTAATAGATATTAACAGTAAGAATTAAAATGTTAATATGAAAAGTATTAATAGGGATATAACACGATAAAGAATAAAAGGCAGGGCTTCTACGCGCTCAAAAATAATGAGAACAAAATTATATAGAAATTGAAAGGCTGGAGACCTACAGTGGAAATAAAGAATCAAGGGTATAATAGTCATTTTGATAGGGGTCAATGGTGAAAATTGAAAGGTTGGGGACGAAAAGTAATGTTAAGGACATAATATGATAATAAATGAAATGTTGGGAAATTAGTAGGCCCAACAAAAAAGGGGGGCAAAATTGATACAAAATTGAAAGATTGGAGACCTAGAGTGAAAATTACCCAAAAAAGGGGGGTCTTTGTGTAAATGGCCAAGTCAATATAAAAATTTATTTAAGTGGCATACAATTATAAGTTTTTAGGTAACTAGCCTACTCCTTCAAATAATGATAAAATACAATGTAAAATATCTAATTTACCCCTTGAAAGAAATAATGCTACTAGTGCTGTTATACAGAACACATAACAGCATTAGTAGCGTTATAACAGACAGATGTATGTTAGTCTTTAGTGCGTAATGCCAAGTAAGCAGTTATATATTTCTTGAGTGTTTTCAGAGCTCTCCTTTCTCCACAAGCTTATTCTTGGGGTATAACAACACTTCACCTTCATTAAAGCATGAGGGGGTCTATTGGACTTGGCTAACCCCCTGTCTCAATACTTTTTACGTAGAAGTTAGGTAACAATTTCGACATCTTCTCAACATTTGGAGTACATCGGCATGATAGCGATAACGAAAACTTAGAATCTCACAAGACATATTCATTTTGATCCAGGACTAGTTGCTCAGTTGGCTAGGAGGGGGTTTTGCATTCGTTATGATCATAACAGACTGATGTATGTTAGTCTTTAGTGCGCAATGCTAAGCAAGTAGTTATCTGTTTCTAGAGTGATTTTAGAGCTCTCCTTTCTCTACAAGCTCATACTTATTGTGTAACGATACTTCACCTTCATTAAAGCATGAGAGGTCTATTAGAGTTGGCTAACAACATGTCTCAATGCTTTTGACGTAGGTGTTAGTTCACAACTTTGACACTTTTCTACATTTGGAGTGTATCGGCATGATAGCGATGATGAAAACTTAGAATCTCACAATATATGTTCATATTGATCCAGGACTAGTTGCTTGATCTACTAGGAGGGGGTTTCACGTCCGTTATGATCATAACAGACCGATGTACGTTAGTCTTTAGTGCATATCGCCAAGCAAGCAGTTATCTATTTCTCAAGTGATTTCAGAGCTCTTATTTCTCTACAAGCTCATACTTGTAGTGTAATGACACTTCGCCTTCATTAAAAGCATGGGGTCTATTGGGTTTTCCTAACTCCATGTCCTAATGCTTTCGACGTAGATATTAGTTAACAATTTCGGCATCTTCCCTGCATTTGGAGTGTATCGGCATCATAGCGGTGACAAGAACTTAGAATCTTGCAAGATATGTTCATCTTAATCCAGGACTTGGTGCTCGGTCTACTGGGAGTGGGTCTTACATCCGTTATGATCATAACAGACCGATTCACGTTAGTCTTTAGTGCGTAACGCCAAGCAAGCAGTTATCTATTTCTCGAGTGATTTCAGAGCTCTCCATTCTCTACAATCTCGTACTTGTGGTATAACGACACCTAACATTCATTAAAACATGAGGGGCTAATCGGGATTCCTTAACTCGATGTCTTAATGCTTTCGACATAGATGTTACTTACTAAAGCATTGTAATGGCCACTTGTCGGGCACATTGGCATGATAATGGTGAGAAAAAGTTAAAATCTCATTAGATATGTTTATCTTGGTCCTGTACTAGCTGCTCGGTATATTGGGAGGGGGTTTTGTATCTATTATACTTATAATAGACCCATGTTCATTAGTATTTAGACTGTAACGCCAAGGGGGCCATTATCTATTTCTCGGTGATTTCAGAGCTCTCCTTTCTCTACAATACTTGTGGTGTAACGGCACCTAACATTCAGTAAAACATTAGGGGCTGATCGGGCTTCCTTAACTCGATGTCTCAATGCTTCCGACATCGGTGTGCTCTTCCGATCTAAAGCATTGAAATAGCCGCTTGTCGAGCACATTGACATGATAATGGTGAGAAAAAGTTTAAATCTCATTAGATATGTTCATCTTGGTCCTGTACTAGTTGCTCGGTATGTTGAGAGGGGGTTTCGCATCTATTATGCTTATAACAGACTGATATTCGTTAGTATTTAGATTGTAACGCCAAGGGGGCGGTTATATATTTCTCGGGTGATTTTAGAGCTCTCTTGTCTCCACAATCTCGTCCTTGTGGTGTAACGACATTTCACATTCATTAAAACATAAGGGATTGATTGGGCTTCTCTAACTCTATGTCTCTATACTTTAGATATAGATGTTACTTACTAAAGTGTTACAATGCCCACTCGTCAAGCATATTGGCATGATAACGGTGAGAAAAAAGTTAGAATCTCATTAGATATGCTCATCTTGGTCCTGTACTAGTTGCTCAGTATGTCGAGAGGCGGTTTCGCATCCATTATACTCATAACAAACCGATGTTTGTTAGTATTCAGACTGTAACACTAAGGCGGCGGTTATCTATTTCTCGGGTGATTTTGGAGCTCTCCTTTCTGCACAATCTCGTACTTGTGGTGTAACGACACCTAGAATTCATTAAAACATGGGGGGTTGATTGGGCTTTCCTATCTCTATGTTTCAATGCTTTTCAGAATGTAAAACCAATCGCACTGTTATCCACTTATTGAGTGATTTTGGAGCTCTTATTTTCTTGGAGTCTCCAATTGGTGGTGTAACCACGTCTCATATTCATTAAATCTTTGTGACCAATCATGATAGGGTTAATTGTGCGGTCATAACTCTAATTTTCAAATGCTTTCGATATAGACGTTAGTTAGCAAACCTTTATAATGACAACATATTGAGCTTTTTAGTATGAAATAGATGAAAAATGTCACATTTCTCGTTAGGTAGGTTAATCATATAGCACTAGGAGTTACTCAATAGGTTGGGAGGTAATTTCGAATCGCTTATGCTCATAACAGCAAGGTATCCATTACTTTTCAAAACATAACGTCAGTCACACCGTTATCCACTAATCATGTGATTTTGGAGCTTTTCTTTAGTATAATCTCTGATTGGTGGTGTAAAATCTTACATTTGTTAAATCTTGGTGATTAATTATGATGTAGTTGATTATCTGCCTATCAGTCCATTTTCTAATACTCCAATATAGATGTTACATAGTAATTTACTACAATGACCACTTGATAAGCTTTTTGACATGAAAATGGTGAGAAACAACACAATTCTAGTTATATATATTCCTCGTGATGTAGAAACGTTACTCGGTGGGTTGGAAGGGGATTTCATATGCTTATAGTCATAACAACACGACATCTGTTACTCTTTAGTGCGTAATGCTAATAGCTCTGTTATCAACTTATCAGGTGATTTGGAGTTCCCATTTTCTATAGTCTCTGGTTGGTGGAGTAAACAAATGTCACATTCATTAAAACTTTGTGGCAAATCAAAACGGGTAGATTGCGCGGCCATAACTCTATTTTCTAATGCTTCTGTATAGATGTTATATAGTAAAGCGTTACAATTACAACTTGAATAGGTTTTCGGCATTACAACGACTGTGAACTTATAAACATTGTTAGACATGTTCATCATTGGATGCTAGGAGTTACTTGGTAGGCTGGATAGCCATTTCGAATTGCTTATGATCATAACAGCACGTTATCCGTTATGCTCTGGTACACATCGCCAATTGCACTGTTATCCACTTATCGGTTGAATTTGGTGCTCTCCTCTTCCTAGAAAGTCCAAATGGTTGTGTATTGACATCTCATATTCATTAAAACTTTTTAAAATTTTTATGTATCTTAAATTTCTAGCACAATTTCATTTCCAAAAATTTATAGTATAAAAAAATGCCCCCCAAAAAAAGGGGGAATAGGCGTCGGTTATTACTGTACAACTGAAGCCTAATGTTAAGGATAGGCGTCGCTTGTATAGTGACAACTGACACCTATTCTTTATTTGATTTAATTTTTTTTAAGTGGACTTTAGGCGTCGGCCAACAACCGATGCGTATACTTTGAAAAAGAGTGTCTCCTGCATAGGTGTCAACGTCACAACCAACACATTATTCATTATTACAACCGACGCCTATTATACTTTTTTGTAGTAGTGACATCACTTATACTCATAACAGATCGATGTCCATTAGTCCTTAGAATGTAACACTCGACAGGCTGTTATCTATTTCTCAGGTGATTTTGGAGCTCTTTTTTTCTCCATAATCTCTTACTTCTGGTGTAACAATATCTCACATTCATTAAAGCTTAGTGGGTTGATTGTAGTGCCATAACTTTGTGTCCCAATGATTTCACCAAACATGTTACTTAGTAAAGCATTAGCATGTCCATTTGTTGAGTGCGTTGGGATATCCGTTACGCATCAATATGTAACGCTAATCCCGCCGTTATCTAGTTATCGAGTGATTTCTTTGCTGGAAATCTCGAGATTAATGTATTAGAAGAAATAGGTGTTACCTGTACAGCTTCTACTCATATCTTCAAAGATCGATAAATAATATCAAAAAAGCCCCATAGATGATTACTAGAAAATTAGAATAGTAATATAATAAGCTCCTAATTATAAAAAAAGAAAAATAATGCTCCTCTCCATTATTAGTGGTTTCTCTATTTTTTGCCAATCTCCCATGCCACCACCTTTGGCACTTGGTGACAAAGTCCCATGAGAGTCTTCATACATATTGTCATAACTTCAATCTCTTGAGTTTTCAATCATCCGAGCGCATATCTGGACAAAAATGTTGGAGGATATACACCAACTCCATTTCTGTATAGTAACCTAAAAATTATACAAAAATAAGAAAACTTTTGTTGAAACATTCACAAGTTACTAAATTTGTGTAGCCGTCAAGCTTGTCACTTCATCATAAAAAATTTGCAATTGAACCCAAAAAAAAAAAAAGGCTCAACATGTGATTATTAAAATGTTGTTCCAGAAATCTTTTGGAATTGGATATTGCCATTGAATGCAATGATATCATCAACTTTCTATGTCCATATACATGTCAACCAAATAAAACCAAAATGAGGATGGAGCATATAAACAAATGAGATTGAAAAATAAGGTAGGAGAACAAGTGAATATTGGGGATAAGCAGATGATATTATAGAGTTTGTAAAGTAATTTGTTTCTAGTTCTTGTGAAGTAATTTGTAAAGCAAAACTTCCACATCAACCAGAAACTTTTGGATTATTTATTTCAAAAGCATTAATTAATATGCCCAAAGAACAAGAAATATGTCTGTGAAACTCCCATAAATATCATAATTTTCCTATAATACAACTTAAAAGTGGAAAAGCTAAAAATCATTGAGAGTAAATTACAACTTGGAATATAACAATTCAAAATTCATGTTCATTGACATTTATTATAGAATCCATTTACTAGGAATAACAAGGATAATTATATTACCAATTCAAAATGATTAAAGTATAAAGAAAAACATAAACCTGGGCATGAAATTATTAGCAGAATCCAATACATTAAGAAACAAAAGAAGATGCCTTCAGCAAAAGAAATTACACTCCAAATAATAATAGAAGTGCTTATAGGAGAAACAATTCCAATTTCAGCAACTGATAACCCAATAAAAGAAGAAAAAAAAAGCAAAATTTAACGTCAAATAGCTTAACCCAACTTAACTTTTTATGTAGTAGCGATAACAAGCAATTTTCAACTAGTTTTAGCCCAAATACTTGCAATAACCAATCAATTAAAATCAAGTCTTCATTTACCATCTTCCAATTCAAAATTCTCATCAACCAAATATCTATTGTCTTAACAGCTAATTATACGTTGCCTCTTGCCTTTCTTTATTCACAAAACAAAGAGATGCACTGAACTTATACAGGAATTATACAATTGATCAAATTCCTCTTGCAAAAATAATATTCTAAATCAACTGTGTAAATTTAAATTGGAATCTATCCCCTCCCCCCTACAAAAAGAAAAAAAAGGTCAGGCAAAAAGAACCCAATTCCCTCCTTATTCGTCTTTGTTTACTAAATTCCAAATATTATTTGTCCTTATTTCAGCAATAACATCATCACCAAGTAAATTATTGACAAAACTCAAGTGGAAAAACATAGTTCACCTTGCCTCACCTCCAAAAAATGAAAAACAAAGGAAAAAGAATACTTCTAAAGAGACTGATGGATGTTCCAAATATTGAAATCAATACCACTGCCTCACTCATTTTTTCCCCCTCAATTCAAATTCCTAATCAATTCAAAATCACATATTAAGACTACCCATCTCAATCGTGACCTGCGTATTCCATGCTTAAACTTTAAACAATAACACCAAAATCCCTACTTATATTATTAAAAAAAATCTAATAGAAAAAAAGAGAGAAAAGAAACAAAATTAATAAGAAATTAGATGTGTGAACTCCAAATTTTGACCTTACAAAATGCCAATTACAATCATTCAATAGTTCAGAATTGAGTGAATGTTTTAAGAAATCAGTATATTGAAATCCTTACCTAGATAGTTTCTTTTCACCCGAAATTCTTGCTACTTTATTTTCTTGAGAGAATTACTGGTTGATGCAGTGGTAGAAAAGCATGGGATGACCGTCGGGTTGAGACTTGTGAGGGAAGTAGAAGATCGGAGAGAGATGAGATTTTGTACGTCTGTTTGTTTCCATAGAAAGACTGCAAAAAGGATAAAAGGATGGGCTGATTCGTAAATTGGATTTTGTAATTTTTTTATACAATTTTTTTCACCTTTTATTCTCTTTCTTTTGGTCAAAGGGCTACTTCCAAAAACTTTTATTTGAGACATGCCAGTGCGGCTAATTTCCCAAAAAAGAATAAATTTCCAGATATATTACATATAATGAAAAAGATTACTTATGTTGATGATTATTTACATTTTTTTATATAACTAGAAATTAAAATTTTTCTAGGTACACTTTGTCTTGTTTGTTTGTCACATTCGCAATGTGAACTATCACATATTGTAAACAACTATGAATTTTCGTTTTTCAAACTATTAAATTATGACTTGATGTATGTATTCTTTTAAAATGTGCTTTCATCTAAATTATGATTGTGTTAGATGCAAGCAAAGTACCAAAACCAACCATAAATTGGCACGGTGCTAAATCTAATCTTCATTATATCCAAATTGAAATAAATAAAATGATGTAACAAAGTTGTTTTACCTAAACACTTAGAATGGGTCAAAACTCCGTTTTAAACACAATTTAAGTACTTGTCATATATTCTTGTTACACATGTGAAGAGAAATGGAAATGAGTAAAAATTGACTTGAACCTCAATAAAGAATTCAGTCTACTTCCCTTAGTTTAAAATAAAAAAGGGTAAACACCCAAAAAAATAAGAAAAAAGCACGAAAACACCCAATCAAGATGCCTCCTCAAATATAAATTAGAGGCAAAACGAGAAATAAAGATTAAGAATGTGTTCAACATCCAAATAAATATATCATTATCAACTAACTAAACTGTACAAGTTGACTTTTGAACGTCAAGGGCCATCTTTATCGTAATAACCCTTCAATTTACTTTTACCTGACTTTACTTTATAATGACAAATTTATGGTTAGAGTATCTACTTTGCAATCAAATTAAAAATCAACATACGTATTTGAAAATACATATTGATTCTTCATTAATTGAGAGTATCAGTACTCCTAGAATATAATTTTGACAAAAAAGCGTACTCTTTAGGTTAAGTTCTTTTTCCTTTTTTTTTTTTTTTTGGGAGGGAATTAGATTAAGATAATGTTACAATGTGTATTTGTCTTAGAATAATACTATTTGTCTAGACTGAAAATTCTATCTCTCTTGTATAATTAATAAACTTTGTTTTATTTTATTAATTAGATATATTTAACAACATTAATATTTACATAATTATCTTCTTATTCTAAAATTAAACTTCTCGTCTATTTCTACCATAAATCTCATCTCCGTAATTGAGCCGGTCATTTCGAATTCATTTGCCGCCAACTCTTCCTTCTTTATTTTATTTTTTTTTGTATGAAATTTTTTGATAAAATTAATTATTATTCTTAATTTCTATCCTAATCTCTCTCTCTCTCTCTCTCTCTATATATATATATAAGCAATACAGTTTCTTATTACCGTTTTCCCATTCAAAATAACTTTTTAAATCTGGTTTTTGCATCTTGGCAATTGGTTTAACACTTAATCCTGGCATTTGATTAATTTTTTATCTTTTTATTATTTTCATTTATTTTTATATTTTTTATCTTGATATATTACCTTTCATAGAGAACATCACAAATGAATAAGTTAAATAACTAAATCAAGATCTTAAGTTTTCTATATAATTTCCCTTATATCAAAGCAAACTTTCACATATTTTATTTTAATAATCATAATGCATGCAATTATATAGATTATCACTTGAATTCAGTTTTCTACATCTGAAAAAATTTTTATAATAGTAATAATTAAATTCAGTTGTTTTTTACAGTTTTAAATCTATGTGATTTCTAAATTTTATTTTATGTAATATAATTCATTGACATTTATGAAAAATTCACAATACGAATTTAGTTTTTTTTTTGTTTTTTTTTTAGCATTTTCATTTATTTTTTATCTTTTTATCTTAACATATTACCTTCCATAGAGAACATCATAAATGAATAATTTAAATAACTAAATTAAGATCTTAGCTTCTCTATATAAGTTCCCTAGCATCAAAGGAACTTATAAGTTCTTTTTAATTTTATTTACCTTTTTAATTTATTATCAACTTATAGATTCTCTTTTTATCTTTCATTTTCTTTTTGTTTTTCGTCTTCATTTTTATATTATCACTATATTTTACAATTTTTAATTTCATTCATCAAATAAGATCTCATTTTATTTAAAAACATCTCTCTTTTTTTTATTCACATTTTCCCAAATCTAAGAAGTTTCCCAAATCTCTCTCACATTACATTTAAACTTTCTAATCTTTATTTTGAGCAATTTTATTTTAGGTCGATTTTCTTTTTCTTTTTTTTTGTTTCAATTTATCTCACACTGTCAGATAACTTCAAAATTGGTTCTAATATTCATATTGAGTCGGAAAAGTTAGCAGTTTAAGGTCATCAGACCGATTTTAATTAAATAATTGAAAACAAAATTAATTTTTACTTAAAATTTTATTCATTTTTTAAAAGCCATTGAAAATATGATTTTGGGCATAGAATGGGAATCTCACATAAGTTATTTAGTGAAAAGAATTGAAAATGTATAACTATAATAAGCTACTTGGAAAAATATTCATAATAGGGTCTTAACTTATGGGCTTTCTGTTTCCAAAAAATTCAAAATTTTAATAAATCATTATTGAAAAAATCTTATTGTAAACTAGTGAACCGTATCATTCTTTATCTCATACCGTCAAATTATTTTCTGGATTGATTCTAATCTTCACAAATGTTCAGAAAATCAAACCAATCATTGAACCTGAAAAACTAATGGTTCAAGTTCATCAGACCGATTTTAATCAAATAATTAAAATAAATTAATTTTTACCTAAAATAATGTGGAAAAAAGTCTTCGATTTTATACTTTTTTTTTCTTTACCGTTGGAGAAAAATGTTGAAATTTTGATTCTTTTTTAAGAGCAATCGAAAATATGATTTTGGGTATAGAAAAAGAATCCGACATTGGTTATTTAGTGAAAAAATTGAGTATGTATGCCTATATTAAGTTACTTAGAGAAGGGCTATGCATAATAGGGCCTTAGCTTATGAGTCTTAAACTTTCAAAAAGTTGAAAATTTTAATGGATCATTATTAAGAAAAAGTTTATTGTGAACCTTATCTGTCTTTATTTCATATTGTCAGATTATTTTCTATATTAATTTCAGTATTTATAAATGTTCAAAAAACTGATCTAGTCATAGAACCAGAAACGCTAACGGTTCAAGGTCGTATGACCGATTTTAATAAAATAATTAATAAATTAATTTTTACCTAAATTAATGTGAAAAAAACATTTGATTTTTTATTTTTTTTATATGTACCGTTTAAAAAAATATTGAAATTTTATTCCTTTACTAAGATTAATTGAAAATTTGACTTTGGGTATAGGAAAAAAAATCTCACATTAGTTATTTAGTGAAAAAATTGAGGATGTATGCCTATACTAAGTTACTTAGAGAAAAGTATGCATAATAGGACCTTAACTTATGGGCAGCAAAAAGTTTAAAATTTTAAAATATCATTAGTGAGAAAAAGTTTATTGTGAACCAACGAACCATCCACCTTATCTCACACCGTTGGGTTGTTTTTCAAATTAATTCCAGTATTCAAAAATTTTCTTCAATATTTTCCTTAGGTTTTTTTAGAGTATTTTTTATCTTCATTAATGAAAGATATCATAGTATAGATAGCACATATAATATTTTTTCACAAACATGTAAATGATCAAATATTATAGTTTAAGGGCTATTAGAAATGTGACTTTAGACATAAAATAGGAATCCCACATTATTTATTTAGCGAAAATACTTGAGTATGTTTGCCTATATTAAACTATATAGAGAATGGTTATGCATAATAGGGCCTTCACTTATGGGCCTTGGATTTGCAAAAAGTTCAAAATTTTAATAGATCATTATTGAAAAGGTTTGTTGTGAACCTATGAACTGTATCTGTCTTTATCTCACACTGTCATATTTTTTCGAATTGGTTCTAGTATTTACAAATTTGCTTTAATGTTTTGCTTAGTTTTTTTAGATTATTTTTTATCTTCATTAATCAAATATATAGTATTATGGGTGACACTTATATAATTTTTTTTTACACATATGTAAACGGTCAAATATTATAGTTTAAGGGCAATTAGAAATGTGATTTTGGACAAAGAAAAACAATCTCACATTGATTATTTAATGAAAAGAATTGAGGATGTATGCATATTATTAAACCACTTAGAGAAGGATTATGCATAATAAGGCCTTAACTTTATGGGTCTTGGACTTCCAAAAAGTTCAAACTTCTAATAGATCATTATTACAAAAGTTTATTATGAACCAGTGAACCGCATTCATCTTTATCGCACACTGTTAGAATGTTTTTTAATTGATTCTAGTATTCGCAAATTTTCTTCAATGTTTTCCTTAATATCTTTTTATAGACCATTTTTTATCTTCATTAATGAAAAATATTGTTTACAGGTAGCACGTATATTATTTTTTTTACACACATATAAACAATCAAATATTATAATATAAATTTTTTTATACAATCATGTTTAATCTTGTTGAGTTGCTTATATTATATGGTATTATCAGCCCATTCAATGCATGGGTGAAATCTAATACACATAAAAGCAAAGTCGTCGCCATTTTTATTTTTCCCATTCTTTTTCATGGCTAAAACTAGCATTTCATCTTGACCATTTAATATTTTTCTTGACAATCTTTATCGTCTGATTTTTTCATCATCGATAGACTTTGTTTTATTTTATTAATTAGATATATTTAACAATATTAATATTTCCATAATTATCTCCTTACTCCAAAATTAAATTTTCCGTCTATTTCTAATATAAATTTAGGCTACGTAATTGACCTAAGAACTTCTAATCCATTTGCCGTCAACTTTGCATTATTTTTTTTTTGGTAAGTTCAATATTTTGCATTCGAAGAAAAGAGCATTACCTTTCAAATACGATGTCCGTTTTCAACTCATAATATATGCTTTAGGGGTAGCTTGATGAGACCGATTAAACCAATAGCTTTGCCACTATTAATAACGAATTTTAGGCATTTGTATTCATCTACTGTGTTTATTTTTCGTTTGAATTCATCTACTGTGTTTATTTTTGTTTTTCCTATTTTATTTCCAGCTAACATTTGTGTTTTGCTCTTGTTATTTAGTCCAATCTTTTATGGAGTTTATAAGAATATTAAGACGTCTAATTAAATAATTTTTCTATCATTTTTATGCTTCAATGCATTAAAATTTAAAAGATAATATATCAATTCTTTTTTAATTTAATCGATTTGAGGAATTTGCATGTATTATCTTTTATCATTAATTCAAGTTATGTTTATCAGATACATATTTCCTTGGTAAAGTTAGTATGTTTATTTCCATATTGTTGTTTTTTTATTGTTCATTTTATAAGTTATTATATTCAGTTGAATTGTACTTATTATAGTTTTGTGTTAAGGATTTTTGCTCCATTTACTCCATTTTAAACCTCATTAATTTAAGATTGTATAGTACGACAACGCATATATTATTTTCTTGTATGTATGCATAAACAATGTAAGATTATAGGCTTACTTCTCTTGAATGGCTTATATTATCTAGTATTATCTTCCTGTGCAATGCACGGGTGAAATAATTAGTTACTAAAGATGGCAATTTGACTTATCTACCCATAAACCCAGTGCGGACCTGCCCCTAATAGGATTGACTCGCCATGCCTAATTGGGGTATAAGGGTAGGTGTGAGGCAATATTTTTTTACCCCTCTGTGGGTCCAGGACGGGTCTAGATCATGTTGGAGCAGCCCCAAAGACGTGACGCAATAAGAATTTTTCTTTTTTTATTTTTAATAAATTTAATTCTAAGATGGGTAGAAATTGAGGTATTCTACGTTCGAACTCAAGTGTTGTTAGAAAACTTGTATATTAAGTTACTAACCCTAGTATATATAGGGTGGTGTTAGAAAACTCTCCTGTGTCATCTTTTACACCAGGTGTTGTTCAACTATCACTCAAGAGGAAGTTGAAGACGAGGTAATTTTATTAACTTCATTTTTACAATATTAAAATCTATTTTTACATTTAATACTACTAATGTGACTATTTCACTTGCTATATTTATAGGAATCAAATATTTTTGAGTAGCTCACAACTAATCAAAGAAAATAGTGAAGATTGAAGGGGAGAGTGGGGGGGCAAGTTTGGAGTTATCAATTTGTTTCTTTTTTTTTCTATAATTTTTTTTAAAGGATTTTTTGATCGAATTGTAAGAATCGTGTTATTATATTATTTATGTTGGGAATTTCAAAATTTTAAATAAATGTCTTGTTTCATTTTACACTCATCAATTGATAATGCGTTGCACATAAAATTGATTGAAAGGGGAAAATTCATGGGTCCTTTTGTAAGTCATGGTATC
>CAVNYN010285143.1:0-21343 GCA_963692815.1 Nyctanthes arbor-tristis | reverse complement strand
TCTTTAAGCATTGTGTAGTGCTCTGCATTATCTTCTTTCGTATAATATCGCAAGAATGACGTGTGCTCTTCCGATCTCTTGCACTGTTCGAAAGGTGTGACCCGATGAACTGGGCACTGGTGATGATGGAACGCCATGATTTACAGACTGAGGTGAAACGGACCAAAGATTTGACCGGTAATTTCAAAAGGATTTCGGTTATTAGTTCCTTAGGCAAGAAATCCGACATTGAATTGTGGATTGTTCAGAGGAAGCAAAGTGATGCAAGTTTTCACCAGAGTGATACTGTTGAAAGCCCTAAAATTTGAACAAGCATACTCTGCGGTGGTAATTTCACATATGGTAAGTAAACTTAAAATGAAATTTTAAATTGGGCACTGAAATACTCTTTCGGACATATTTGGTCACTAAGATCAAATAACTTTGAATAATACTATTTATTTAAACTAGAGATTAATCTAAGCTCTAGTTGTCATTTTCTTATAGATCATTAAATAATTGAAGACCTACATATATTTATACATATCTACTCATCCTCTAGTGATATCAACTTGTCTCCAGTCTAGATAAATAGTATTACTCAATAACTTTACATTACATATGTTTAGTTTTTTTTTTTAAGTACAACTAAAATTTGCATTACAGCAGTACAAGTACGTATATACTGAAACACAAAGTAAATAACACAAATAAATCTAATACAAACCCTTATATAGATGACTGCCAACTATAATAATAAATGTAAACAAACCCCTCATATAGGGGAAAATGCAAACATACCCCCACATAGGGGGGAATTGAACATAAGACTTTTAAGTCCTAGGCCTCAACCTTGGCATTATCTTCTAACTCGCTACTTTAAGTATCCATCACCTCCAAATTTGATGTCCACTAGTTAAAATTTGACATCGATAGAAGATCTTTAAAGGAGGTGTCCTCAACATAGAATTGGATGAGTTTTAAAAATCCACACAATTTCAAGTGTCATCAGTTTAGAATTCTGCAGATTCCACAAAAATCAGGTGTCCTCAATTTACAATTTTATGGATTCTATAAAATTCTAGTGTCCTCAATTTCTTGCATATTCTCATGAATTTTATTAAACTGTGAATTTTTATGGAATTCTATATATTCTAAGCTTAAAAATACACTTACATGATTCATATTAAAATCCGGCCTCTTACCTCCAGATTCTCATGGATTTCACTTTTTTTTTAAAACCTAGGTAATTAATAAAAACTTATAATTATAAATTATCAAAACTCATTTTTTCTTATCACTCTAGTTTTTGAACAATTATTCACGTTCACAAATTTATGCAAAATAAATTGCCAGTATCTAAAATAATATATTCTCACAATAACACGTATTTTTCCTTTATTGTTCTAGTTTTTAAAAGATCAAATTATAATCAATTCATTTTTTTAGTAATCTATATGAATAGAAAGATAGATCCATCCAACATTCTATTTTCTTTTTGGAGTTTTAGGTTTGGCGTCTAAGCTCAACACTAGAATGCTTCGACTTTCCTACCAAAACTCTCACTATTCTGGCACATAAATGAAGGGATCGAAGAGTTTCCGTTGAGTTAGAAGCTTGGTCTTTGTCGTAAACTCGTCGTACCTAAATGGCTGTTATGACTTCTTATATACCAAAACATTACCAACTACACCTGTCGTGTGACCCGTTGGTCCTAAGAAATGTGTTACGCGAAGCGACCCACCTAGACAGAGAGCACTCCTTCTATACAAAGGAAATTGCAAATGAACGAGATGAGAGATTATTATAATATGATATTAAAATTCAAAATAATTTCGTAGTTTTTAGTAGTTAAAATCCAAATGAGCAAAAACTTTTTTTTTCCTTCATCACACAAGTTTTTTACTATAAGATCAGATTTAACTTATGCGAAGTAAATGAATGTCTAAAGTGAAGTATTATCACAGTATTAACAAATTACAGTATAATTTTATAGTTTATTCATGTAGAAAATATAATGCGATTTTATTATCTTTGTCCATTTTAGTTTAAAAAATTTTAGATTTTTCCTTTATTTTATTTAAAGAAACAAGGTTAAAAAGTTTACCTTTTAATGACCTAGTTTGAATATTTTTACCTTTTCTTATTTTTTTAATCGTTGAGTAAGAAATTATATAACTTTTTTATTTCAAATCCACATCCAACTTGCGGAAAAGTAAAACAAGATAAAAGAAAAATGTTGTTAAACGTTTAAATTTAGATATAATCCTGTCAAAAATAAAATAAAATAAAATCTCACATTAAATGCTTTTAAAATTGGTTTCCTAAACTCCTTTTTTTTTGGAAAAGAAGGATGGTTACCTGAATAAGAGGTAAAATTAGATTATATATTTCTTTCCTCTTATTTTTTGCAAACAACTTTCATTTATATTAGAACTAGCGAATATCCAAGGAATTTACAATGAAAGTTGGGACCTCTTCCGTCCAAAATTGGGTAGAATAATTATTAAAAGAGAACCCAGCCAAAAGTATGTGTAGCTCCATTTGCCTCTCTAGGTATGTGTATAAACTCAATCTCCTCGAGCTTAGCCGACACCTCATAAATGTTTGCCCGTAGGGATGCTTCTTGAGCCCGTAGTTCCTGGTTATGAAGTAGGCTGATGGCCAAGAGTGAGTCCGACTTCACAACCACCCTTCGCATCCCTTGGTCAACCACCATCTGAACCTTTATGAGAATGGTATAACTTTCAGCCACTAAGAGAAAGAAACTCCTCAACTTAATAGATGTGGTAGCAAATACTACATCTCCTCGATTGTCTCTGCCAATGACCCCAAAACCAGCATGGTGACTTCCTTCAAGTACAGCCACATCGACATTGATCTTTACCCATCCCGGCAAAGAAAGAAGCCGCTGTTTCGAAGCCACAGAAAAACATCACCTACCCACCCGCTCTTTCACCAATCCACATACATTATTGAACTCATGAATAATAAACTTGGCACGTTCCAAAATCTTCTCACCTACTGCTTGCTCAAATTTCCTTTCAAAGATTGTTGGTTTCGGGCACTCCGGCATAGCCAAAGTGCCACCAAGAACACATCCGTTTCATCTTCTGAACAAGCCTACCACATTCTTAAAATAACCTATCCCAGATGCTCACCACTAGCCCCCGCCAATAATCCCTACCAAAGTTTGAAAATTCCACACGTTCTCCACATATACACATCACAGTAATACATGGCAACTATTCTCTAGCTTATTCCCATACGTAGTACAAGACGTCTGCTTTAAAATATGTCTATGAAATAGAGAACAATTCGTGGGAAGAATATCAATAAATATCTTCCACACAAAGAATTTCACTTTGCTCGGTAAGTTTCGGTTCCAAAGAAACTTCCACCACTTGGCTAGTGAATTACCACTTTCTTGAGCAATCCGATTCTCTTAACATCATCTGAAGTCGATACCCCGATTTCGCGGTATAATTCTCATGTGCCTCAAAGTCCCATATAATGGTATCCTCCACTCCCAGATTCCCTTGAGGTAAAGATAAGATAATGCCTCTGTCTACCGGGAGGAACCTTTGTTCAATGAATTCATTGTTCCATTCCCCATCCGCCTTCAAGAGATCTTCCACCCTAAGTAAGTTCAGCTCCCATGCAGATGAGATTAGCCTATAGGAGAAAGGCCTCGGCATCCAAGGCGAGGAGAACACCATCGCTTTTGGCCCATCACCAATCCTCCACCCCACCCCCTCCTTTGAGCAACTCCCTTCCCTAAATGACACTCTGCCATAGATAGGAACAACCCTTCTATACTCAGCTTCCCAAATAAAGCATGTTCGATAATATTTGTTCTTAAAAATATTGGCCACTAGAGAGTCAGGAGAGGTTAAAATTCGCCAACTTTTCTTGACAATGAGTGCTTTATTAAAAGCCTCTAACTTTCTAAACCCAACCCCTCCATAAATTTAGATTTGCATAAAGAACTCCATGATAACAAATGCAGCCTTCTCCATTCTCCATCTCCACCCTACCAAAAAGATGCCGTCAGGCGCTCCAAATCATGATAGATTGTAGTCGGAATCTGGAACAAGCTCATTGCATAACTAGGGATTGATTGTTACACAGCCTTGATTAGTACTTCTCTTTCCCTAATGGAAAACAGCCCTCATCTCCACAACATTAGTTTCTTCCAAACTCTGTCCGTCAACCCTCTAAGAACGTCCCTTTTACTGCGCCCAATGACCAAAGAAAGCCCAAGACATTTACTGTGAAGCTAATTTCAGTTCACACCAAGAATCTGAGCAACATGTCACTGAATATCATCACTAGTGTTAGGGTTAAAAGAAATCTCCAACTTGTCCAGGTTGATCTTTTGTCCCGATGCCTCCTCATAAACCCCTAAGATATTTGATACCACCTGACACTTTTCAATAGAGGCACAGCAAAATAACAAGCTATCGTCAATTAAAAATAAATGCCTTACTTTGGACAAAAGCGGTTGCACCCAAAACCCCTAATAACTCCTTGCTCCTCCTCTTTCTGAAAAAATTGTGATAGCCCTTCCGTACATAGGAGAAAGAGATAGGGCGAAAGAGGGTAGCCTTGTCTTAGTCCCCTAGATGGAGTCACTGAGCCATAAGCACCACTATTAATCAAAAAAGAGAAGTTAGCCATTGTAATACACTTTTCCACCAGCTCCCTGAAGCTAGGTGGGAAGCCCATCTGTTCTATCATGAATGTGACGAAACTCCATTCCACTCTATCGTATGCCTTGCTCATGTCGAGCTTCATCGCCATGAAACCATCTCTCCCCAAAGTTCTCTTCCTCAAAGAATGCATCAGTTCAAAGGTCGCCATAATGTTATCAGTGACCAAATGACCTGGCACGAACACACTTTGGAAGGGTGAACTTACATCATGTAATGCAACTTTCAACCAATTAGCTATACACTTTGATATAATCTTATACAACACATTACATAAGCTAATAGGTCTAAACTCAACCAGAGAGGACGAATTTTTTACTTTTGGTATAAGAACAATGAAAGTTTCATTAACAAGTTCAAGAGACCCATCGCTATTAAGAACGTTTAAACATAAATTTGTGACCGCATCTCCAATAATATGCCAATGATGCTGGTAAAAAGCCGCATGGTATCCGTCCATACTAGGCACTTTGAAAGCCCCCATACTGAACATTGACCGCCTTACCTCCTCTGCCGTGAAAGCCTTGGCCACCACTTCTACCAATTGCTCTGACAAACGCGAGCCCCCTCTATCAAGTTGGTTGTTGAAATTCTGAAAATCAGCCCTCTGTGCAGTGAAGAGTTCGTAGAAAAAAAGCAGTATAATGTTTGGCCAACTCCTCAATATCTTCACGCCACGCCCCTTGTTTATCTAACAAACCCTTGATATAGTTTCTATCCCTTTGCCCCTTTGCTTTTCGATGAAAATAGCTCATGTTTCTATCACCCATTCTCAACCAATTGACACGTGCCTGTTGTGCCCAGTATAACTCCTCTATCCCTTCTAATCTTTCCAATTCAGCTTCTAGCCCTTTAACTTCTCGAGCCTCTCCCATGTTTTTCTCCTTGTCATAAAGCCCGTTTAGACACCGTTTGATCACTCCAATCCGACGTGGGACAAGTCCTTCTTTCCCATTATTCCACATGACCAATTTGTTAGCACATAGTTGCAATTTCTCCACAACAGATTGGTTCCCAGTAGCCGCCCACCCTTCTTAAACTGTCTCCAAGCATCCATCCTCCCCTAGCCATAACGGCTCGAAGTGGAAGAAGCCTTGTCGAATGCATCTCCACAGCTGGACATTGTGAAGTTCAAGCCACAATACTCGGTGATCCGAATAGTGAAAGTCAAGATGATGAAGCTTGGCTTGACCAGAAAGATTCCTCCAGCCCGTATTCCCCAAGCCCTGTCCAACCACTCCACAATCTACCCTTCTCCCTGCTCTCCATTTCACCATGTAAACTGAGGGCCCGCAAAGCCAATGTCTGACAATCTACATTGGTTTACCACATATCAGAAACTGCCCATGGCTGGACATCTTCTCCTCACGCCCCCAACTTTCTCATCTAAACTAAGAATCTCATTAAAGTCTCCCCAAAAATAGCTTCGGTAAATGTGACACATCATTCAACCTCCTCATCGACTCCTAACTATGCCTTCTTTTCCCCTCCAATGAATCGCCATAAAACCCCACAAAGTGCCACTGGTCTCCCCTATCCATGTTCATAAAAGCCTCAATGTTTTTTAAAGAAAAGCTCCTAATGTTCACCACCTAATATTCAGACCAAAGAAGGAATAACCCCCTCCTTGGGCCGCCACTATCCACTTGGAATGTAACACCCCGAGTTCTAGGTACCCCAGATGCTACTAAACTTCTTTTCTATCTCTTTTATGACCGCAGAAATTTGCTAGTTAAATAAATAAGTGTGGAAATTTTTTTCCTTGCCAAAATATTCCACTTTGAAATATCAACATTATCGATAAATACTCAAATAACAGAAACCTTAACAATTAAGCTTTTATCTATTTTTTTCTTTCAATTGCCATCACCCATCGAGTCGCTGCCAGTTCTAGGATCTGAAATATTTTGAAATAAAGGGTGAGTGTTTAGCAGTAGATTCCTGTGCAGTAACCTTTAAACATGTAATTCATACTATCAAGTAAACACATGTACACATGCAAGTTATGCCTATTAGCCCGTCAAAATGACAGAGCTTCGATCTCTCAATTAAGGTAAGCTAGGCTTGTGGGCTCCCGGTTAAGATGAACTAAGTCTGTGAACTTGCCAAAATGGCATGCTGAGTCTAGAGCTCCCGATTAAGGTGAGCCAGGCCTGTGGGCTCCCGATTAAGAAGAGCTAATTATGCGCATACTTTCAGATCGATATCATAAATCACATAATATGTAATTGCATTATATTTTCATAAAAATGTGCGCACATAACTTTGGAAAAACAACTTTAGTAAGGAATCTATCTCGTTATGCTTTCCTTTTTAAGTTTGAACTTACGGGCAATCAATTATTCATCAAATCACGCGCCTCGTCTAGCAAATGAATAATAATACAGATTAAAAATTTTGAAAATATTTAAAACTAAATAAAGTATAAAGTTAAGTTGTGAACTTTGAAAGTTTTGGATCAAAATATAAATTTTTAAAACTCTAGGAACTAAAATTAACAAAACTAAAACTTGATGACTAAAATAGAGTTTTTCAAAAGATGAGGGACTAAAATTGACCTAACTAAAAGCTTTGGGAGCAACTTAAAAACTGACAAAGTTTGAGGGACTGTAATAAAGGTAACGAAACTAAAATGAATAAACTAGAAACTTTGTGACTGAAAAGAACTCAATAATAAATTCAGGGGCTAAAATAGGTAAGGCCAAATAGTGGGGACTGTTTTGCTTTAAACTGAAACTTCTTGATTAACGTAAACAGTAATAAAACATAGGGTTGAAATTTAGGCTCCTGAAATGTTAGGGATCGAATTGAATGCATATCAAACATGGGGACTTCAGTCAAAGGGGGGTTTAATTAAAATCCCTTACTTCATAATTCTTTTTTCCACCCCAAATCGGATTGAACAGAGAGGCAGAGAATGAAAGAGAGAGGGCGAGCGAGGTGGCTCGAGCAAGGCAAGGGGGTTGGGAGTTCAGCAGAGGAGGTCGTAGGTTCGCGAATGGTGGTTTCACGAAGGCTGAGCATTGGTCGCGGTTCAAATGATTGGGGTTCGGTTGATCTGGGCGTGGTCAGAGGACTGTTTGACTGGTTGTCTTAGTTTGGCTCAAAATGGGCTTGAAATATCTTGGGCTTGGAAATTTAAAAGAAACAATTTGGGCCTAAATAAATGAGTAGTAAGCATATAATTAAAATTGGCCCAAAAAAATTCTTAGAAACAAGTTAAAATAAATTTTGGGTTTAAATATAAAGTTTTTTTTTTTTTTTAACTAGGACCGAAAATTGGATCATTAATTAATCCAACACTAAATTGGACGTCATACGTGAAGTATTGAAAATATTAAGTAATTGGACTTGGATTAGAAATCGATCTCAAACTCAAAATTTTCTTTTAGAATAAAATTAGACGAGCGAGCAAATTCTTTTAAAACCCTCGCCGTGACTAACTATAAAATAACGGATTAGATTTGTAGCGATACACCAGAATTTCTTTAAAACCTTTAAAATGATAATTTTCATTTATAAAAATTTCGTTTGCTACATGGAAGCTCCCATGGAATCCCAATGCCCGTCTAATGCCTTCTGCTCATCTTCCACAAACCTTCGTTTCCATGATAAAAACAATCTTGGGGTGTTTGCTCCTAATAACTTTTTAGAGCTCGCAGAATGTACGGGTACCCTCAAAACCCCATGCATTGTAACTAATGATACTCATGGCGATTGCAACCTGCACGCGTTTTCAAATTTGAAAGTAGAATTTCAGTGAGCGCCATTCTCTTCTTGTCACCTCCTCCCTGCTCCCCACATTCCTGAATCTTCCTCTTGTCCTCTATTGTCCCATCACCAATAGCCAAAATATTCTCCTTATCAACTAGTATGCCCTTCCCATTTCGAGCCACCTTCTTGTAGGTACGACACGACTGCTCACTGGATGATCCAGCCTTCTCCACGACTCTCTTATCCTTTTCCTCTTCCCCAGTGCTGAAAGAGATTTATTAACCTCTCCACTTTCTGCTTCCTCTCCCACCTACCCCTTTGGGCCACTGCTCTCCTTCTCCCACTTCCCCTCATTTCTCCACTGGCCTCCTCCTCGTTAATCCCCCCGTACCGGTTCTGCCTTCTCCAGCCAAGGAGACAGTCTATTCAGCCTCAATACCCCCAGGGACCCTTCTCAAACCTCTGCCATACCCTCATTCTACTAACGGTGGGCCCTTTTAGAGCCTCCTCGAACCTGTGATGTTCCTACTTCCTTAAGATAGATGGAACCTTCTATGTACATTCTCGAAACGTATGATCTAGTTTGCCACACAACGTACAAAAGTTGAGAAGCTTCTCATAGTTAAAGTTGATTTGGACCACCTCCCCCCTTTTCACCAATCTACAAATTCAAAAATCTTCCTAAAGGGTTACTTATATCCATCATGCATTTAATTCCCAAGAATGTACCCCAACACGACCCCCTCTCGTTGGTATCCACATCTATGTACTACCCCATATGATCCCCAATAATCCAAGCAGTAGCCTCATGCATGTGAAACAAAAGTAACCTATAAGCTTGCACCTAGAAAGGAACCCACTGGAACTGCATACTCGCTGGGGTCGAGTGTTCATCAATCCTTGAGAAAAAAATAAGATTTCTCTAGAAATTTCACGGTTGTAGGTCCCATACACGCTCAGTGTCGGTCGCCAATTCAAATTCCAGAGGAAAGACTCATCATCAAGAAGCTGGCAGTGTAATGCGCCCTCTGGGTTCCAAGTAGAAGTCATCGTGTCCTTACTCCCATCCAAAATTCCTTCTCACTAAAACCTTGCCTAGAAGGCCACGTTTCCCATCCTTTGAGAATTGAGAGATTGTTTTTTAATCCAATACCACTGTATGCTCCTCACCTTGGGCAATCGACAATGATTTCCAAAGCGAATCTATATCATCCATCTCCAAAGCCATCGGTAGGGTTGAGCAACCCTAGTCGTCAGCAAAGAAAAGTCTATCTCTCTAGGGTACTAGAGAGAGAGAGTCATATTTTTTTCTATTAGTTTGTATTTGTATTATTTTCTTGGATTTTGTAATAAAAAAATTTATCAAGAGAATATGTGAAATGATATGAAATTCTATTGATCAAATTTCATGTCCCCTTTTTATTCACTTCCTAAAATTACATGTCGAAAGAAAGCGTAATACTAAAAAGAAAAAAAGTCACATATAACCAAGAACATGATCTAGGGCTTGTTTTATGGGTTATACTTGCAAAGATTTAATATCAACTTTTTTGGATCTACACATTAATCGACTTGGTGGACTGGCCAAGCAACCAACTATAAATGTAAATTTTAAATTAGTATTGTACCACTTCAATACAGTGGAATTCGAACGTAAAACTAAAAGAAAAGAAGATGATTTGTGAAGAAGTTTTGATTTTTAGAGATGAAGACTAGATCTAGAGATGAAGAGTGATAGACAATCATTTGTGCATTTTGTATCTGTACAGGGGAAAATCTCCCATATATATCTGTGATCAGAATGAAAACTTACTTTGAAATCTATACATACATATGAGGAAATTAGTCTATGGTTCCGTTGTATCGTAGTTTTCCCACCAAAACTAAATTTTTGGGAATATTTTAAACTTTATGGGTTCGTTTCGGTGCTTGCTGTCGTCTATATCTTTCTTGTTCCTGTTTCGATTTAAATTGATTTGATTAGAATTGGATGTTTGAAATTCCCTCATCTTCCTCTATCTTCGAGATTCTTTCTCTAAGTTTTGTGATAATCCGGCTTCATTTAAAATTGTTGATCGACAGATGAAATTTAATTTTTTGGATGGGTAGAATGTCTGAGATTTGAAGTGCTTCTATTTTGTGGATTTTTATATATATTTTTGCCTGAATTTGATATTCTATGTTGCCTTTTATAATTCTTTTGTTTCCCTTTTAGTTATTTCACTAAAGATTTTAATTCGTTGAAATATAATACTATAGTTTAAATAGCTCAAATTCAATTTTTAACGAAAAATCTTCAAAAGATATGGAACACGCTACATATATGAAATAAAATTAATTACCCCAATTCTATAGTCTTTAATTGGTGACTTCATCCATATATACTTGATTATATTATTCAAGAACTTAAATTAGGAGTGCAAAATATCCATTAAAAGCTATTTGAATGTTGGAACAGAATCAAGTCAATGGGGGTGTTTTTTTTTTTTTTTTGAAATAAAAAACTTAATTCTCATTAGCATGATCATCATGGTTTATGTCCAAATAAGTAATCGAGCTACGCCAAGTAGGGGAAAGATTAAAAACCGACAGGCAAGTGTATGAGTAGCCTTGTTGGCTCTTCGATTAACATGTCGCACGGTAAAGTAGTTCTGGTCTTTCAAAATCATTTTGCAGTCTTTGATAATCAGTCCAAATTCTGTCTGGTCTTCTACTTTGTCTAAGGCATCAACCATCATCTTGGAATCAGTCTCAACAATTACATTAGTATAGGCACACGAAAGTAACCAATTTAGTACTTCTCGAATACCCATACCTTCCGCTTCCTTGACCTGAATACGAGCCTCCTTGAAATGGGTTCTACACATCTTAGCAACCTCCTCATGGTCCCTTACAATCCAACCGAAACCGACTCTTCTATGTTGCTCAAAAATACCCACATCAACATTACACTTAAACCATCCAACCGGCAGTTTTTCCCATTTCCAATCGGTCATCTGTCTTTGCTCGGTACTCTCCCCTCTTCCTTGTGCTGCCTTCCATTCACTAAGGTAGTTAAACTCCTTGAGACAATAGTAATTGCTGGGCTGGCCACAATCTGTCATTTCGTTCTTTCCAAATCGACCAAGCCACCACGCTAATTACTTCTAGTTTGTCCTTGTCCTCGGATTCAAGAAGGTTAAAGAACCATTCTCTAAAAACCTGAACTCCCCCTCTTCTCTGAACTATTCTAGCTCGTGCCCAGCATGATCGAGCAACTGGCATTCCACAAGACAGTGCAGAATAGTCTCCATACACTCCTTGCATAGAACACACTCAGTTTGCACTTGAATAACCCGTTGAAACAACCGTTCCCTTGTCGGTAAGCACTCTTTGCATGCCTGCCACACAAACAACTTGATCTTAGGGGGGATATTGAGCTTCCAAATCAGTCCCCAAGGTCCATGAATCTGATAGTTTTCATCTCCATTTGTAGCCTCCATTGCTACCCAGTAACCCGATTTAACAAGATACTCACCACTACTACTAAAATGCCAAATCAACTTATCTTGACTGTTAGCTAGAGCAAGTGGGATCCGGCTGATTTCCTCTGCGTCCCGTGATGACAAAACAGCCCTAACAAGTGTCATATCCCATTCCTTCAAATCTTGTATGATAAGATTGCTCACCTTCATACCTTCCAACTCCGGATCTACAAAAGATTCAACCATAAAGGAAGGGTTCCCCAAAATCCATGGATCAGCCCACATATTGATATTATGTCCCATTCCCACTTTCCATATACATCCCTTCATTAAGAGCTCCCTAGTTGCCCACAGACTACGCCAAGTATAGCTTGGCCGAAAACCAAAGTTTGAAGAGAGAAAATATCCTCTAGGATAGTACCTGGCCGTAAGCACTTGATTGACAAGAGAATCTGGGTTATTTATAAGCCTCCAACCCTATTTAGCTAGCATCGTCTTGTTGAAAGCATGAAGCTGAGGAAACCCCATCTCACCATGCTCTTGTTTTTCGCAAAGTTTGTCCCATTTAAGCCACTTAAGTCCCTTACTTCTTTCAGATTTCTTCCCCCACCAGTAAGAATTCATAAGCACTTGGAGCTCTTCACACAGAGTGGCTGGGAAAAGGAAGATCGACATACAATAAGTTGGCACCACTTGAGCAACAGATTTAATAAGAATGGTCCGCCCCGCCTTTGAGAGAAGCTTACCATTCCATCCTTGCATCTTCTTCCATATTCTATCCCGAACAAAGTTTAATATCTCCTTCTTCTTTCTCCCAATTAAAGATGGCAGTCCCAAGTACTTTTCCGTATTAAGTTCAGTCCCGACACTAAGGATTGAGGAAATGGACTGTTGGAGCTCAATTGAAACATTGGGGGAGAAATAGATTTTTATTCATATAATAGTTTGCTTTTTTTTTTTTATCATTTTTAATTGCTTTTGTAGTCTATTAGAGTTACATCTTATTAGTTTATTATTTTATTAAATAGATTTTTATCAGATTAAAGTTAGAGATAATTTAGATAATTCTTGCGGATCATTTGTCAAATAGAATCTATCTATATATTCCTAAATCAACAGTAGTCTAAAGGCATTTTCCCTCCTAAATGTCCTGTTGACGTCATGCATGTATCACTTATTAAGCCACTATTTATTTGCCCTTTTTTTCCTTGAAAACACATTTTAATTTTGGTGACTTCTCCCCAATATGCGCGTGCACCTCCTCTTCTACAAACTAACTACAAATCATATTTCCTAAAACTTTCCTTATCTCTTTAAATCACCTACAGATCAGCCTTCCATATTTGCAATCTTGACCATCGATTACACCTGTTACTTGCATTTTTAAGAGTCCCACTACCATTCTAATTCTACACTTGAAGATGTTTCCGGTTCCGTTTACTTAGGTGACCTAATTGGAAGGGATTCTTGTGTAGACATACAATTGCCTTATAATCTGTATTCATCATTGTTATACACATTATGGTCTTCTATTTTATTTGTTTTAATTTCAACCAGTTCCTAATTTTTGGTATGTTTCCCAAATTTTTAATATCATTTTTCATTTTCCTGGGATTATGAATGTGTATATGTGAAAATTATCCTAGCGTTAATAATCCTTATTTGAATTATCTTCTACTCGGTTTCCTTTTGTGCGCTTTAATTTATAGTTACTTTTTGGTAGTGATCTAATTTATTATATAATTCAACGTCATACTATATATTCGTGCATTTTTCAATAGAGACATGAGATTATAGAATGCAGCATCTTAATTTATTTCATACACACATATTAATTTTCAAAATTTGTATGTATCAAGTATCAAAGTATCATCTGATATTAGAGATGACAAACCATTTGTATACACTCTCAGTCCCACAAAGATATTCTCTTTCTATTTTTCACATCGCTCTTCCGATCTTAATTAATGTTGTTAGAAATATACAATTTAAGAAAGTATTTCCTAATCTGCCCTTTGGCTTATTTAATACTCTATCCCACAAAGATATTCCCCTTCTAAATTTCACAAAGATTAAGAAAAGGTAATTAATGTATTTGGAAAAATAAAATTAACCTACATAATTCCTATTACACCCGTATTTATTCATGAAAGGTTAATTAGTTATACATAACTAAGTTGACCATATTGTTAGTGCGGTTAATTCAAAAAACATTAAATAGGGGTATACTAGGGAAAAGAAAATTTTAATGTACATCTTTTTAGAGGAATATAATTTGAGATATACAAAAATGGAAAATGGGAATATCTTTTTGGGACAGAAGGAGTAAGAAGTTTAGTGGATGACGATTGATTATTCGTGCGTTTTTTATTCTGATTTTAATACATATTTAGTATTGTTTATTATTACAATGTGTAATTTAATAGATTCGCCCTGTTTTTCACGACATCAATTTTTGATTTTTGACATCCTATTTAGTAAGGTGATAATTATTAATGGCTTTTCAGGTACGTCACACATATAAATAATTTTCATGATAATATCTCTTTTATCATTAAACTTTTTTTGGTATATCTACCCTGTGTGTTGCACATGTGCGAATACTAGTTAGTTTATATTAGATAAAATGCATTTATCATCTTATTATAACCATTTATTTTAAATTTCTTTAAAAAAAATTTAGACTGGTTTATACCAATTGCTTATTAAGTAACTTATTTTGTGATCATTTAACAATCTTTTATTGTCATCATGTAGACGTTAATTTGCATATTTCAAGATATTTTAATATATTCACTCAAAAAATAAATAAAATATTTTATAATAAATAATTTATAATTAATATAGTTACTAAGTAAAAAAAAAAATTTATCTTCAGAGGTCACACAATTACATTTCATATCCAGTTTAATACAACAAGTATTAGTACATGGTAAGATAATAAAATATTGAGGTTTACAAGTGGCTAATGATATAATTAATTTGGGTATTATTATAACGCATAAGTGAAAATCTAGTTACTATTGAAGATCTAACTCTTCTAAAAAAAATTACAAGGGGTTTGTGTTTGGTAAATATATTAAAAATTTATAGAATTTTAACTTTTTTAAATATTGAAAATTTTATGCTTATTTTTACTCTAAATTATCTTTTTTTATTAATGATTATTTATTCTAATTTTATTTCTAATATATTAGCAAAATTTACATTGATGCAAGTCTAAGCACCTACAATAAATATATTTGATTTTTAATTACATAGACTACACCTTTTAATTTTGTAATTGATGAGACAAGAGGCATTCAAGTGAGCTTTCACACACTTGATTAAGAGTTTGACTATCTTTTTGTACCAATCCCCTTGTAATTCTAAACAAATGTAATTGTACAAATTTAACATTTATTGGTTTAATGCGATAAAATAAGTATGATAAATAATTATCTAGCAAAATTGTATAAATATAAATATAGCAGTATAAATAAATTACACTACTCAAAAGATAGAATAAAAATAAATCATCATACACACATGTAATAATAGAGATTGGCATTAATATAGTTAATTAATATCGTTGTTAATAACTAGTCAAAAGCACATTACATGTGATTTATTTCAATTGAATATCAAATACTATTGCAGAGTTGTTAGCATTATGAACTTAGGTATGTTGAATAAAATAGATGATGATAAGTAAAAAATATACATGCTTTTATGGAAAGAAATGATTGAAATTGAAACAACAAAATAATTAGGGTTTAATTTGTTTTAAAGTATGGATATTATTAAGTAGGGCTAATTTCACAAATGTCCCCAACCTCTGCACTTTCTATCAATTGAGTCTTCAACTATTTGTTCAATGTTGTAAGTGCATCTCCAATAGAATCTTTAATTTAAAAGAGCATATTCCACTTTTTAGAGCACATTTTTAAACTTAAAGAAGAAAAATTCTTACATTCTTCAATAATAAAGTCTTTATTTTTTACTCTTACATTACTATTTTCAAGAAACATCTATTTTTATTATTAATTTTAAATCAGTATTCATATAGAAATATGTCAATGACCAATAGAATTAAGTGTAATTTTGTTAAACCAAGAAAGTAGCATTAAAACTTGCAGCTATAAAATTTTAGAGCGCGGATTTAGCTCTCCAAATTTAGGGAGTCAAACTCCACTCTTTACTTTTAAAAGTTAATTTAGTTTGAACCTATTTCTATGTATTCACACTCCAGGGGGTGCCCCCCATAAAGAATTCGATTGATTTTTTAGGTTATATAGTTTATTATAGAATTGATAGATTTTAACAGAATTCCACAGAATCCGTCAGATTCTCATGAATTCTATGACATGGATTTTTGTGGATTTCTAATGGAATTTGTTGGATTTCAGAGGGGGTCTCCAACACAGAATTTGAGCTATAGAATTTCATACTAATTTTTTGGGTTGTTATTTTTAATTTGCTTTTACCTTGTGTGGTCGGTTAATCAATTATAAAATCATTTAAAAACTTACTAGTGTCATATTGATATATTTAAACGTTAGAGTAATATTTTTCTTTTTTCTTATTTATTTATTTTTGTTCGAGTTGAATGCTAACTTGGTATAAAAAAAGTTATATGACTTTTTACTCGATGATCATAAAATAAGAGAAAAGTAAAAATATTCAAAAAATGTCAACCTTGTCTTCCTTCAAATGAAAAAAATTAATATTTTTTAATTAAAAATGAATAAAGATAATAAAATCATTTTCTACTTTATGTACGAATATAAAATTTATGAAATTACATTGTAAATTTTTAATACCATGGTAATACTTCATCTTCATTCTAGACATTCAATTACTTTGCATAAATTAGTATATGATGTGATTTTTGAAAAAATGAAGTTTTTGTCAAATTGGATTTTACTAAAAATTATGAAATTATTTTAAATTTAATATCATTATATTTTTATAATAATCTCACATATCGTCCATAGATAAATTTCTTTTGTATGGATTGATTATAATGTAATTTTATAAAACTTAGAACTGTGAAGGAAAAAATTACGTGTTATTGTGATAATAATAAATTATTTATTTATTTTGAAAAGAAGGTAGTCTTTCATTCATTAATAGAATTCCCCACGAACGGAGAAATGAAAATGGGTATACAAACAAACTAATGAAAAATGAACCGTGATAGTGATAAATTATACTCACCATTTTTGTATAAATTGAATGTGATATGATTGTTTAAAAATTAAAGGGACAAGGAAAAATGGGTTTTGACATTTTATGATTTTAAATTTTTATTAATTATCTAGATGTAAAAAGATTTTATGAAATCCATAAGAATTCGAGGGTGATAGGTCGGATTTTAGCAAGAACGTTGTGTGGTCACTAAGTCATTAAGTTAACAAAGGTCAATGGTCGCAGGACCTTGAAAACGGGTTACGCGCATCTCGTCAAGTCCAAACGACCTAAAAGACCTAACGATCTGAGGACCTTAAGATCTAGCAGTTCAGCAACCTGAAGAGTTAGCCATTGCCCATATATTCCACGTCTCAGCGTTTATGTCCCAGGACGCTACACCCTCACAACCTCAAAAGTGCCAGCTAAGTAGCAACTTACGAACCCACGTGTAAAGCCTTATCACTTGCGGCTAATGGGACTTCAACATTAATAAAAAAGCGGTGGTTACCTGCCCCATGCAGAGTTTAGACGGCCATTAATCAAAAAGTGAAGGGTTAATCTCAGTCGATTTGACCCTTATGCCATTCCTACGGGCCCAACATTAAATATATGTAATCATTGCCCCATGCAAATGTATGCTATAAATAGAGGTAAATAATAATGAGAAGGGGTTCGACTCCCAATTATCATTATTCTTGTCTTTGGCATATTAACTCTTCTTCATTCATTACAAACATTCTTCCAGTTTATACATTTACTGTCTAAATCAATTCAAATACAAATTTCCCACGCAAACAAAAATTGTTTGTTGAGTCAAAGTCAATTTTTGATGTCAACAAATTGGCGCCATCTGTGGGAACTTTACAAAAAGCTTTGAGGAAAACTAGTCTCCCGTGAAAAACCAACCTTCGGTGAGTAAAGATGAGTCAAAGAGATTCTCAAAACCAAAGAACAAGAAGCAGTGATGCAGGCTACCTCCAAGATTCACGAGGCACAGAAATATGGCAGGTGACAGCCCTTTACGACAGGCCGCCGAATCGGAAATGGAAACATTACGACAACAGGTGGAGGTCTAGCCCAAGAAGTCCGGTGACTACAGTAGCAAAACCTACCGATTTTCCCGTGAAACACGATGGAATCCTCATGTTGCGATTCCTTATGGCGAGCAGAAAATGTAGAAAGATCCTCCACAAGGATGAATCCTCTAAAAGAACATGTCAGAAGAAGGCTGAGTTTCACTGGCTAATCCTCCTGTCAACCAGCTCCCAACGTGCGAGCTGAACCAGCCCCTTCTAGAGGAGCAGGAGAAAGTAGGATATTCACAAGACTTCCGATCTCAACCTCAGCGAGGGCCTCGAAGGCCCAGGTCACCAGAGCCTCTATGGCCAACGGAAATGAGACAAAAAGGAGAAGCCCAACACCTACTCTTCACTATAGTTACGCATCGAACTCACTACCAAGAACCCTTGAGGCTAATAGTCATCTCCTCAATAAGCCCGCAAGATGGAAGAGCTAAGGAAATGACTTGGAGACCTCGAGCAGAAATAGTCCAGAAGAAGGCCTTCTTCTTTCGTCCCTTCCATTCGAGATGCCGTCATGCCGTAAAAAATGAAGCTCCTCCAAATAGGGACTTACAGTGGTGAAATGGACCTAATCGCTCACCTGCATAGATATGTGTCCTAGATAGAATTCCAAAACGCTACAGGAGCTATAATGTGCAAAGCCTTCATACTGACTCTAGAAGGAAATGTGCAGATTTGGTATGGAAATTTTGCCCCAAGATCTGTGTACAGTTGGGAACAACTCTCATCAGATTTTGCAATACAATTTATGGGGTCTAGGGCCAGAGTAACCCCCGAGGAGATGCTTGGGACAGTTAAGCAAGGAAAAAATGAACCACTCAATAACTACCTAGATTGTTTCAAATGATAGGTCATGACGATGGAGAAGGTAGTGGATGAGTCACTTCAAATAGTGGTCAAATAAGGTCTTTACAAGGATGTCCACTTTTGGTGGGCAATGCATAAGGACCCGCCAAACACTTGTAAGGAGCTCCTGAGAAGAACTGAGACGTAAGTGCGGAGAAGGCCATTGAGGGTAGTTCGCGACCTGAAAAACCCTCAAAGGATGAGAAAATAGATCAAAAGGTCAAGAAGGATCAACGGAGAAATAGGAAACCTTTACCAAGCTCAACGCCTCTGTTGAGCACATCTTCAACCTCATACAGAATGATCCAATTTTCCCTAAGCCAAAGCCTATAAAGAAGCCTATGAAAAATACGGACCAGTCTTAGTACTGCAAGTATCACATAGTTGTGGGCCACAACACAGAAGAATATAGGTACTTAAAGTAAGAGATCGAAAAGCTGATTGAATGGGGATACCTGGGTGAATACATAGCAAATCGCCTAGTGTAAGACAGATAAGTTCGTCCTCAAGCAGACCTCAACAACCGAGCTCCACAGAACTGACCTCCAGCTGAGATCCGTACGCTCATTGGCAGAAATCACAACATGAAGGGTTCTAAGAGACAAAGGCGAGGTCTCGTACGAGAAGCCCAGAATTGCTATCACTTGCACACGGTACAAGCCTCCGCTACTCGAACCAGCTCTTCCTACTTTTGCAACGAGGACACCTTCAGCATGCTGCACCCTTATACGAATGCTCTCGTGATCACCATGCTAGTTTCAGGAGTCAAAATCCACAAGACTTTGGCGGATAATGGTAGCACCGTGAATATTACTACTGAGGGACCTTTTCAACAGATGAAGATAGATCCGAAAAATCTAAGGCCTTACAGAACCAAACTTCAGAGTTTTACTGTAGATTTTGTAAAAGCTAAAGGTCATATCACCCTTCTCGTCGAGCTGGGAAGTGAACCCTATACCAAGAGAATCATGGCAGATTTCATGGTCGTAGATGTGCTTTCAAATCACAATGCTATTCTAGGACGGCCAATTATGCATGAGCTCAGAGCTGCGACCTCTATATTCTACTATGTCATGAAGTTCTCCACCAGCAATGGGATAACCATTCTACGAAGCGATCAATAGGCCGCGCGAGAATGCAGCATAAACTATACAACAGAAGCAGCGCCTACGTTAGAAGTCCATACTCTAGACCCTAGAGCTGAGGAGACAAGGGCACAAGCTCACTTTGATGATAAGCTCGAGACCATCAGGCTAGATGATGCAAGGCCAGAAGTAGAGCTCAAAGTCAGGTAGAGTTAAAAGAACCGATGACGGCTCAGCTTATACAATTCAGATCCCAAGCACGTTCGCCACAAGCTTAATATCAATCCCAAAGCTAAATTGATAAAGCAGAAAAGGCAACCCCTTAATGGCAAAATGTACGAGGCTCTAGCTAGGGGAGTAGACAAGTAAAGTAATGGGGGCCTAGAGGATCTGCATCGACTTTACAGAGTTGAACAAGACTTGTCCTAAAGATAGTTTTTCCTTACCGAGAACTGATTAGATAGTTGATGCAACAACAGGCCGCCATCAAATCCTCATGCACCCTGTGAAGAAGAGCACACCTCATTTTTTACTAACAGAGGGCCATATTGCTACAAGATAATGCCCTTTAAATTTAAGAATACCAGAGCAACTTACCTATGATTGGTAAATTTTATGTTTAAGGATTAGCTTGGGAAAACCATGGAAGTTTACGTTCACACATGCTCGTCAAAAGCCTATGAGCTGGGTAACATATCGAGGACCTAGCCAAAATATTCCAGGTCCTCAGAGCTTATAAAATGAAACTCAATCCTAAGAAATGCTCCTTCGAAGTGGCTTTGTGAAATTTCTGGGATATACGGTCAACCAAAGAGGAATTGAGGTGAACTCAGAGAAAGTCAAGGCGATTTTGGACATGGAAGCACTAAAATCAGTAGAAGAGGTTCAGCACTTAACCGGGCAACTTGCAGCCTTGAATTGCTTTGTCTCGTGATCGACGGATAAGTGTAAGCCTTTTTTTGAGGCCATCAAGAAATTGAAGGAGTTCATATGGAAGAAGGAGTGCTAGGTCGCCTTCACGAAGCTAGAAGAGCACCTCTTTTCTCCCCCACTGTTATCCAAATCACTGCGCGGCAAGACACTTTCCTTATACTTAGCCGTTTCAGAATCTTCAGTCAGCGTGGCCCTGGTCAGGATGGAGGGAACAACTCAGCTTCCAGTCTATTACACAAACAACGCTCTACATGATGTTGAACGCACAGATCCTCCCATGGAAAAGCTCGCATATGCCCTTATGATCACCTCGATAAAACTCCGTCCCTATTACCTCGAGCACACAATTGATGTCT